>LTAE01005811.1:0-29652 GCA_001647135.1 Pontederia paniculata | reverse complement strand
AAAAAAAAAAAGGAAGAAAAAAAAAAAACGGACGCCTGGTGGAACCGCCAGGTTCCTGCTGCAAGCAGGAACCTGGGCCACCAGAACTCGGGTCACGTGACCCCGGGTTCTGGTGTCTTGGTTCCACCTCGGGTTCTGGCGCGTGGTTCGCGTTTGCCAGAACCCGGTGGAACCAGGCCCGGGTTCCACCCCAGGTTCCGATCCCAAACGGAGCCGTAAGGAAAAAAAGGGCACGTGATAAATCCACGGCGGCCTATAGGACAACTTCAACTAAATTTATATTTTTACTTTAATTTTATTTTATTTGTCTGATTAATCGATTTAAAAAATAGTAATATTGTTGGGAATAAAATTGGATTGTAAAAAATTAGATTGGACCGATGGATCGAATTGATCCGATTAAATTTGAATTTGTAATAAATTTATGAGTCAAATTAAACTCGATTAACCTATTGAGTCACTATGAACAAATCAAACTCAGTTAAAAATCGGATTGGATCGATCAAATTGGTCGAGTTCCATAAACGGATTCAAGTTTAAAAATTTTAACATATAATTCTGTTGGCAATGAGAATCGAGCCAAAAAAAACTAGTAATAAATTTGTAACTTGTATTACTATTTATTTATTTTAATTTTATGTTAAAATGCAAATGCCTTAAAATTTAGATTAGACCGATGGATCGAATTGATCCGATTAAATTTGAATTTGTAATAAATTTATGAGTCAAATTAAACTCGATTAACCTATTGAGTCACTATGAACAAATCAAACTCAGTTAAAAATCGGATTGGATCGATCAAATTGGTCGAGTTCCATAAACGGATTCAAGTTTAAAAATTTTAACATATAATTCTGTTGGCAATGAGAATCGAGCCAAAAAAAACTAGTAATAAATTTGTAACTTGTATTACTATTTATTTATTTTAATTTTATGTTAAAATGCAAATGCCTTAAAATTTAGATTAGACCGATGGATCGAATTGATCCGATTAAATTTGAATTTGTAATAAATTTATGAGTCAAATTAAACTCGATTAACCTATTGAGTCACTTTGAACAAATTAAACTCAGTTAAAAATCGGATTGGATCGATCAAATTGGTCGAGTTCCATACACGAATTCAAGTTTAAAAATTTTAACATATAATTCTGTAGGCAATGAGAATCGAGCCAAAATAAACTAGTAATAAATTGTAACTTGTATTACTATTTATTTATTTTAATTTTATGTTAAAATGCAAATGCCTTAAAATTATTATTCCTTAAAATAGATTCAAAATATTACTTTCCTTCTAACTAAAAAAAGAAAATGATTATCACTGCAAATTTATTAAATTGGTTATACTTTTGTAAAAAAAAATTATCTTTTTTAGTTGGTGAAAATTTGTTTGACCATTTATGATTAAACATATGTGCATTGAGTTATTATATATATTTTACTTAATGTGAGATTTATATGTATAATACATATTTTATCAATTTTTTTAACATATATAATACATAATGTTATTAGCATATAATATATATTTATATTAATTTATTATTGTTTGATTCTAATTATTTGATCTAACTGATTCGATCAGTTTAATTTTATATAGAGACGTTCGTCTCTCCGAGTTTTACAACTTTGGAACTATAACGCCCCCAAATCCACACACTGCCATCTGACAGAATATATATTTAGATCTGCTGCAAACTTATATCTTTGACTATCTTTTGACCAATCCACTGGTCAATACCATGAACATGTCATTGCGAAAGTCAATACTTGACCTAGAACCAGGACATATGTCATGTGCAAGTCATCCATCACGAATTCATCACGCTACCGCTGCGCAACCATCATCTACTTACACCTATTTGTCCGCAGGATTGAAATGCAGGGAAGAAAATCCTCCCATGAGCTATGAAGCCCAATATGTAAAGGATAGTAATTCAATAAGGTAAAACATACATGAAGATATAAGTAATGGCTTTATAAACATTAATTTTATCTTTTCTTTCTATCTTTAAAATAATAACAATATGAGATATCCATCCTTATCAGTCTTTCATCAATTCATTTCATCTTTCTTCTTCCCTTTCCAATCAATCATTTTCTATCGATCAATTTCAATCAATTACTTTCAATCAATAATGTTCCATTATTAGTACATAAAGATTTCAGCGATCCGAGGCCAATATGGCTAGCTAGGCCATGGGTCAACCCGAGACCCGTCAATAACAATTAAGTCAGGAGAGAGCACCAATAACTCTCAAGGGATTAAAGCCTACTTTTTTCATCAATAATCGAGAACACCAATAACCCTTATAGGATTAAAGTCTGCNTATATATATATATATAGAGAGAGAGAGAGAGAGAGAGAGAGAGAGATTCTGGTTCTTAAAGCTTGAGAGAGATTACGGGGTCCTCCTCCCTCTAACTCTCTTTATATAGGGTTACCTAATCATAATCCTTGTCAAAGTTAATTTAATCCTTCCTATATCTCTTATAGTTAGGAGCACTTTAAAACTAGTTTGAATAGGATTAAGAATATTAATTAACTATGATAATATTCTAACTTAATCTCTTCTTATCCCAATCTTAATTAGGAGTCTCTTAAATGATTAGGATAATAATTTGACTTTGACTCTCATATTTTTTTCTTATCCTAATCATATTTTATCTTATCTTATCATTTTGTTATAACATTTTTATTATTTCCTAATCCTAATCAAACTATATCTTATCTTATCTTATCATCATATTTTTTTGATTTATTTTATAATCTGGGGTATTACAGGAACAATACTCTTGATGTCTAAATCAGTAAACAAATGCAAACCTGTTTTATGAAGTTAGTTAAATGATATGTAAGTAGTAGATGATATGTATGCTGAAATATAATGTTACCAGTTTGAGGCTCTCGCTTTGTCATAAAGATTTTTACATATGGATATCATCAAAAGACTATCTCTTATTCACATCATTATTAGATTAATAATTGTTACCATGAGTTAACAGCAAATTAAAATTGAGGGATGGCTGATAAGTAAAAGTATCTCAAACAAAAGTTATGAACCTCTTTTATAAATGAAATAGTATCTGATTACAGCGACAACAAATGCATATACTGTTCCAACCCCCAACTCGACTCTATGTATTATATCATCCTCCACCTGAGAAGTCTGTCCGGCTGACTCAGCACTACACCTACACATCCCAACCGATGCTTCGCGAATTCGTGCTCGCTTTCTGCAAAACTCAACTCCAGCCGTCCGTTCATCTGCGTCCTCCTCCCACCACCTTTGTCTCTTTGTACTTTACAGACTACTCAAAACAGAACCCAATAACTCCTTGAAAGAAAGGAAAAAAAAAGGAGTCATGCAGAAGCCATGCAGTTTGCACCCTGTGCATAATTGGACCCCATGGTCATGCTCATAAGAGGACTCTCTCTCTCTCTCTCTCTCTCTCTCTCTCTCTCTCTCTCTCTCTCTCATTCATATGGAGTCCATGCTCATGAGAGGAAGCATGAGGCAAACACAAGCATCTCTCTCTCTCTTCGCCGTGTTCGGATGGTAAGGTCCCATGTGTTGCGTATCGTCCGGGAGGAAGACAACAAAAAGGGGCTCTGTGTGATGTCTCTTTTTCTGTCGCTGGGCGGACGAAGGGACGGAATATTATGTGCCGAGATCCCCGCGGGGCCCATTCCCCCACGCACCTCCCCGCCTTACGTGGCGCGCCACTCTCCGTCGAAGGCATTTACGCGACCAGTCTTTGGAGTTCCTCGAGAAATATCTCGACACGAGTAAGAAATGTACTTTGAAACGAATGTGGTGGTGTACTATTTAAATTAATATATTTTGAAATTATTTTTACCAACCGACGAGTTAGACTCCCAATAATAAGATAATATTTTTGAGCTTTAACTCGAGCCAACGACATTTTAAAATTTATCATGCCTGATAGATCTTGAAACGACATTTAAAATTTTAAATTTACCATGATAAGAAAAATATATTAAAACTTCATTTATATTAATTGTTGTTATTAAAATTATAAAAATATTATGTTTTAAATAATTAAAATATTTATCTAAAATTATATGAGATCGGATAACATATAAACTAAAATTTTATTAATATCTTATTTATAAGATTCTCATATTAAAATATAGATCGATTAGAATCATAAATTTATAAATTTTAAAATTTTAAATTGAGATATTAAAATTTAATTAAATTATAGAATGACGCATGACGAAATGGTAAGTAGATTATTTTTATTTAAACAAGTTTCAAATTCAAATATCTTAAATATACGAAAGAAAGTTTTGTCGAGAACTTCACAAATTTTATAATTAGGCATCCCCCCCAAAACCAAAATACTATAATGGGAAAAAAAGATTTCATATTTTATGTACATGGGGAATAAATGAAAACGAGGAGTATGTCATGCGATTCCTGAACGGATATGAAAAAAAGATTTCATATTTTGCGTACTGGTGCAGTATCTTTACTTGGTTTGCTCACATGCATATATAAAATATAGAGAAAAACTATGAGATGTTGATACTTATGTCTGACTTTAATTGCTTCTCGTGTTGCAAAGATCTCACTTCCCCTGATATTGATTGTATTACTAACTTTTAAGACTATACCATTTTGGAGATATCTAGAATATTGATTCTATTTAAAAACAAAAAGAGTTCTGATTTTTCACAAGTTAAATTGTGAGTCACAATAGTATTTTCAAAATATATCCATTTCAACAACTATTTTCAAAATATATGCATTTAAAAAGTTGTTTTCTTTTGGAACGAAAAATAGGAGAGAAAAATATGAGTGACAGAGGAAGGAGGAGGCATCATCTCCATCGCTATGTATCGCTGTCTCTCCTCTGCGTCTATTCTTCGTATTCTTCATCCAAGTTTTAAATCAGGGAGGAGTAGTTGTAGTTGAACAGGAAGCAACGAGCTATTAAAACAAGAAACCATGTCCAATGAGGTGCACGTAACAACTCCTTTTAACCACCATCACTTGGATCCGGCTAATAAGACCAATTGTTCCGCTTTCAAATTTTTTGGGATGACCTTCTCTTTGTTTATATTTTTTTTTTGTAAAAATCTAACCAACATCATATTAGTAAAACACGATGATAGATCAAAATTTCAATTTATGGTCAGTAAATATAATCGACAATATCACCTGAATTAAAAAAATAGCGTCGTTCTTCAAATATTCGAATGTCAACTAAAAAAGAAAAATATTTTCAAATATTTTTTTTCGATTATCATTTTAACATTCGAAAACATTAACTCGACTAATATAATAATAAAAAAATATCAAGCATCATATTTCACCCGTTCGTGATCTTGAAATATATTTTCGAAACTCAACTTATACTAATCAAACACCAATTAATAGAGAAATCCAATTTTCAGGTCTACCTTGAAAATAATTCTAATTGAATGAATATGTTTAATACTGCGCATTGAAAATCCAAAGACTGCTAAATTTAAATGAAGAGACAGTTAAGTTCATTGACGTGTGTCATAATAGGAATTTGACTCAATATGTCATGATATCAATTATCTTAGGTACGGCTTATACTTATATATCAATGCTCATTTATATATTACTTGGATGTTTCAATGAATAAGGTGCAATCCTTCCCCGAACACATCACAACCGTCCGATATTCATATAAAGTAACCTCATTAAGAGACATAAACTGACAAGGGCTACAAATTATCTCCCGATTCGTAATCATGTTGGAATGGCTTATCGTCCCACTTAGGAATATTTAATTAGGTCTGTAATTGCATCACCGATGACAACATTACTGTCTTTCTTTATAGTTGTTATGATTGCTTGGTTAAATGTGATTTGATAATACTATAATAATAATTATATATAGAATCTAATAATTATGTACAATATTTAAATAGAATATATTATGTCTCTTTTTATATGAATCATTAAATTTAATATATATAATTAAAATAATAATAAAAGAATATAAATTTTAGATAAGTTTTTTTTATTTTTAACTACACATTTCATATCTAATGATCTTGTATATCCTACTTAAATAGAATACGTCATCATTAAATCTTATATTACATATATATATTATATATATCCACATTAATTAGAACAAATTTAAACAAATATGGTAAGGCTTGTTTTTTTTTTCATATATAGCATTATTACTATAAGTATATACAAATAGTAAACAAAAAAGTTAAAAGAAAAATAAAGATGCATAGTATTTTGTACTACATTCCATGTAACACATAATTTTATTCTATTAAAATAAGAAAATAATTAGATATGATCATCGATTTAAAATTAATGATCAAAATTATGTATTACATGAGATGTAATGTAAAGTGTAATGCAAAGTGCTGTGTATTTTAATTTATCCCAGTTGATAAACTCATTTTTATTTAACTATTAAGTTTTTATGTATAAAGAAATTTTTGTTAGTAATTTTATCATACTAGTTAAACAGGTCAGCCAGGCGAATCGAATTTTAAGTTTTTTTATATGAAAAAATGATTAATTATAACTTATTTAATTGTTCGTATGTCAATTAATACAGTTGTAGTTTATTAACATGTCTTACTTTGTTTTGTCGTTATCGCCTCCTTTTTTTTAATGTTAACATTTGTGTTAAGTGTTATAAATATTTAAAAAAGAAATATATAATTTGAGATGTGATCCTTACTATTATTGGGTATTCATTGACATCATGATTATTTATTTTTCTAATAATAAAATTTTATAATTGGGATTTTTTATAAAATATTTTGTGCATGAAAATTTACATTTTAGTATTTGATTAGGATATTATTTTTAAATAATAAAAAGATAAAATAATTGATACTTGGTACCCTTTGACACATTCTCTTAAAAAGATCTCTTTTCCAAAACTTGGTGTTTCGCTGTTTTGGTCCTACTGGTAGAAAGTAGAGCTCCAAACACCGAAACACCATCCCATCCTCCACCTTCACAGATTTATACATTATCGTCAGTCACCACCTTTCCCCTTTCCAAGGTGCATCCTCCTCCTCCTCCTCCCCCTGTTTCCGCGCCTCTCTCTCTCTCTCTCTCTCTCTCTCTCTCTCTCTCTTCCGGCCGCCGTTGCCCGCTTTCCGTCGGCAAGCCTCCGCTCCGCCCCCGCCAGCTCCGGCCTCCATGGATTCAGTTTCGAGCCGAAAGCGGCGCCGTTCTCGTGGTCAGGGACTGCCGGAGAGCCCGAACGGCGCCTCCTTTACCGCGGGCTGTTGGGGAAACAGCGGAAAGATTCGACCTTGGCGGCCGGTGCCGCTGTTCCGGCAGATGGCGCCGGCTCCGTCGAGGGGAAGGAGCAGCCTAAGTTCCTGGGCATTGAGATTTTGACGCTAAGGAAGATAATTCCTCTCGGAATTATGTTCTTCTGTATTCTATTCAATTACACCATCCTGAGGGACACGAAGGACGTGCTGGTGGTGACGGCGAAGGGGAGCAGCGCCGAGATCATTCCCTTCTTGAAGACGTGGGTGAACTTGCCAATGGCGATAGGATTCATGTTGTTATACACCAAGCTATCCAACGTGCTGTCAAAGGAGGCTCTTTTCTACACCGTCATATTCCCCTTCATCGCCTTCTTCGGCGCATTTGCGTTCCTCATGTATCCTCTCAGGGATGCCATTCACCCGACGGCTCTGGCGGACAGGCTTCTGGAAGCCCTTGGGCCGAGATTTCTTGGACCGATTGCCATCCTGAGGATTTGGAGCTTCTGCCTGTTCTACGTTATGGCGGAGCTGTGGGGAAGTGTTGTGATCTCGGTCCTCTTCTGGGGGTTTGCAAATCAGGTTGACAGAAATATCTGTTGTGGTGATATCTTCATGAATAATGTTTCAATTTTCCATATCAACTAATCAACATTATCTTAGGAAATTATGAAATCCTATTAGATGCATTTATTTCCAATGCATAGTAGAACTCCAGAATATTATTATTTATGCATTTTGCCACTGATAAATGTTTATGTTTTTTGACATATTGCTTTGATCAGCATTCAACAGTTGAATTTTACTAGTTTAGCAAATTTAGGTTAGGGAAGGAACTCAGAAGAAGGATGTAGTGTAGTGACACACAACTTGACTTGTGATGTTTTGAGTTTCGTGGCATAGGTTTATTATGCTCCTTCATTCCTATTTATTTTTTCTTGTCCTGGGCCCATGGGCATACCAGCTTGAAAAAATTAAGGCATTCCTGCAGAACTATCATGAAGCCATAGCCCAAAATTTATATGTTGCGCCAATCTTAAATTATCATTTTGTGACAGAAATTACAATTACTGGCAGTTCCTTTGTTTACAGTTTGTATCTCCTGCTGAGCATTCAGTGATTCTTATGTGTATATTTACTCCTTTCCATATGGTAATATTACCAAGGTTTTCTTCCTTGGATTATAACTGGCCTTCATTGATGTTTGTGTAAAAAAATTGATTTGATTATCTTATTTGGTTATTGAGAAAAGGGTGCTAAGGTTTTCACTAGCCTTATGGGCATCTATTGTATTCACTGTTATTTGTTTCTGTTCATTGTGAATCGCTCGAGATATGATTATGTTTAATGCAATAGTAGGTCACCACAAAATGCATAATCTAACTATAAACTTTGGCATTTGCAGATTACTACAATAGAAGAGGCCAAAGAATTCTACCCATTGTTCGGTCTTGGTGCTAATATTGCCCTGATCTTCTCAGGGCGTACAGTGAAGTACTTCTCTAACATGCGGAAGAACTTGGGGCCAGGAGTTGATGGTTGGGCAATATCCCTTAAAGGAATGATGAGCATCGTGGTTCTCCTTGGTCTTGTGATAACTTCAATTTATTGGGCAGTAAATAAATTTGTTCTGAATGACCCATCTCTTCCAAGATCGGACCGCAAGAAAAAGAAGGTTTGGTTCGAGATAAATGCATCCTGTCTTTTAAATTATTTCCTCATGAGACCAACTGCTGATCTTATTGTCTGTACAGGAAAAGCCTAAACTTGGCATGCAAGAGAGCTTGAAAGTTTTGTTGTCTTCTAGATATGTAAGAGATCTTGCAACTTTGGTTGTTGCTTATGGTATAAGCATTAATCTTGTAGAAGTCACATGGAAATCAAAGCTTAAAGCACAGGTAATAACTCGCTGAGTGGCATTTCTCTGTTAAACTTCCTTGCAGATGATAGGCATTTTTTATTATTTTAGTCCAACAATTATCTTGAATTTTGCAGTTTCCCAGCCCAAATGAGTACTCTTCTTTCATGGGTGACTTCTCAACTGCTACTGGTATTGCAACATTCACAATGATGCTGCTGGGCAGAGTTATTCTCAGAAAATTTGGCTGGGGAGTTGCAGCAATGATCACTCCAACAGTTTTGCTTCTCACAGGAGTTGGATTTTTCTCATTAATTTTGTTTGGTGAGCCACTGGCTCCTCTGTTGGGTTCTTTTGGTTTGACTCCTCTTCTGGCAGCTGTTTATGTGGGGGCAATGCAGAATATTTTCAGTAAAAGTGCAAAATACAGCTTGTTTGATCCCTGCAAAGAAATGGCTTATATTCCTTTGGACGAAGACATGAAGGTTAGTAATTGTTCTGACTTTACATATTGGACTAGCATTGCTTTGTTATGTACAAATATAATCTGTGCACGACGATAAATATGCCACATATTCATATGTAGGCCCAAGGGACCAATCTGAGGGTGACAGGTTTTACTTTTTATTCTCTGCATGTTTATTGCTGATCCTATTGCCTACACGTGTAGCCAGTTGTTGCTGCAGAATTTTAGTTACTATCTTAACTTAAGTTTGTGGTTTAGCTTTAAACAACAGTTCCAATTTGGATGGAGAATTATTGGTTCGAGTTTTGCCCCAGCACTAGGACAAAGTTAATTGCAAATGAACTCGTAAATCTATAGTTGTTGAAGCTAGTTGGTTCATCATTCCCTTCCTTTGGCATCATGATTCTTATTAGTAGTCACAAAAGTTAATTACTGAATAGATCTGGATTACTTATTATTTTCAGAAAGCAATTTTCTCTTTCCCAATTCAGCTGCCTCTTCTGTTAAAATACCTTCTTTTCCCCCAGAAAAAGAAGCCTTCCTTTTTTCATCTGTATGAAAGCTTCATACTTGTTGGAAGTGTTAATTATTTTAAGAAAGTAAAAAGGTGACACCTTGTTCCAAGCTAAATAATTACTCAAACAACCTTTTCCTAAACCTTTGTAAGTACCAATGTAAAATATCAGGTCTAGTGTTTTTTTTTTCTGAGGAAAGTGAAAGGATGTCTACCGAAGTTGGGTAGTCATCCATTTTGTATTACCAAACTTTAGTACTATGGATATCAGGTCTAGTGTTACTGATGAAATGATGGGAGGCAAACAATTCTATGAGGTCCATGAAGTTGAATGAACTTTGTCCGAGTTGATTGTAGAAAGATGTTTTTTGAATATTTGAGTTTTGAAAAGTTTTTTGTCACTCAAACATCGGTTGCTTGATTGTGAAGAGAAAGCACAGTGTGATTACAGTAATCATCATCAGTGTAGAAACCTTCTTTGTACTGTGCAATATAGCTTTTCTGGATGTTATTTTATTTGCTTATGCCTTGTTGTGGAAAATTACATTAGACTCTACTTCATTATCAAGCAACTGATTTTACATATAATTAACATTTCCATACTGAATTCATAGATTGAGTCAGCTAATGCACTTCTCATATTCTTTCTGTAAAAATCTGCAGGTTAAAGGGAAGGCAGCAATTGATGTTGTCTGCAATCCCTTGGGGAAGTCTGGAGGTGCTCTGATTCAGCAGTTCATGATTTTGACGTTCGGTTCTCTTGCGAACTCGACGCCATACCTCGGAGGAATTCTATTAGCTATCGTTCTTGCATGGATTGGTGCCGCAAGGTCCCTGGATTCCCAGTTCTCTCCTTTGGCCAAGCAGGAGCTTGAGAAGGAGAAGATGCTGAAGGAACAAAAGGACAATGATAGTTTGGTTAGTGCTGAGGTCAAGGTAACTGGAAATGGCTCGCCTCATGAATCTCTACCCGGCGAGATTGCATCCAATGGGTCAGCTTTGGAACAAAATCCAGCTCCAGAATCCGAGAATTCGTCAGAAACCACCAAACCCCATGCTCAATAATTACTTGAAAGTAATTCTAGAAATGCAGATTAGGGATGACAAGGCACCCTTGGTGTGTAGTAGCCTCCTATTGCTCTTCAAGTAGGAATAACATCAGAAAAACAAGGCAGGAAGTTGGTATTGACATTCCCTTTTATTGATAGATAATAAGCTGCGGTACCGTAATATATTCCGCAATTGTATTAGCATTGAACTCTCTTGTGATATTAGATCACAAACAAATTTATGTAGTTCATTGTCTCAGTGATAAAGGTATGCCTGCTATTTTTGTTTTGTTTTTCTACTTTTCATGTACTGCTACTGAGATTTCGGGTAGAACAAAAGAAAACAAAGCATATTTAATATTTTTCCCACTATTTTCTTTCAAAAACTGGATATTTGATCAAATTACGTTGTCTTGAGCGAGTTCTTATGTGTTTGAGGTTTCTTCCAAACGTTGCCACATTGTTTTTGGTCACTTTCAATGAGCTTAGGACGTGGAATGCACAACGGAAGATGTACAAACGACATTAGTTAAGAGGAATCAAAATTTTGACATTTCAACTTTCGAATTGATTTAGCATATATTGACATTTATTTTTCTTTTCGATATATTAAGCCGGTGCGCGTCAAAATAGAACTTTTGATATAATCATGTAACATATGGAGAAGGTGGTCTCAGATATTTTTCGAGTAATTATTATAAATTTATAAAATATAATTTTATATGATAATAAATAATAACCGATAATAGTGACATATTGTAAAAGATCAAGTTATTTGTAATATCTAGAGAGTCCGGACCATCACAATTAATACATAAGCAATAACAACTCAGACACATAAGATCTCTTAGCATTTATAAAATTAAAATTATATGCATTAAAATAAATAAAACAAACAACAAATCAAAATATTATATAGTCAAAATTTAAGTTTTTTTATATTATGATACAATGATTATAACATTATTGCATACATACATACATATATATACATGATGTACATATCCAAAATAATTTATACAAAAGTATCGTAAAACTCAAAAGAATTTGTAATTATGTAAGACTCGTTTCATGTGCAAAATAGTGTCATGAGCCTCAACCACCACTCGTCGTCTCTTAACCTACAGGATCCAAGTACAAGAGTATTTCTCTCGTGAGCAAAGACTAGCATGTAGGACCAATAAACAAAACTAAATGCATATAATGAAATTTAACATTCTCAAATGTCAAATGCTCGTAAGAATATAAAACACATTTTTAAGCATGATCAATTCATACACATAAATTCACAATTTCCCTTTTATAGAACATATAAGATCTCATAAGTAAATCATATCACATATTTATATCTTTCATTTTCATTTATTATCTTTTCTTATCATATTCGCCGCTGGCACTATAATAGCACTTCACATATCGGTGCACCATAGGTCTTTCATTGAATCATTACCACGTAGGACTTGCTCAAGACACATTGATACCATTGCTTATGAATCACGATAGATGAATTCTAGAGGTGACCCCCGTAAATTATCCGTGTGACATTTAATTTTAAATATATCGTTACTGTACCACATAATCTTTCATTTATTAGCTTCATTAAAGCACGTAAAGTCACATGATATACATTAAAATTTAAAAATCCACATTTAAAATATATTAAGCACAATTGATTAGAAATATGCACCAAAATTCTATAATCACAATAAATAACATGGATGGCGTTTCATAATATCCATCCCTTAAAATATTTAATTAACTCAAATGGAAATCACAACCATACTACATGACTCATTCTTATCAACTCATATAAATTAATAATCTCAAATAATTAGTTCGAGGAGTAATTATTCATAAGACAAATAATTTAAATTTTCATAATTTATCATGAAACAAATAATTAACAATATTTAATATAAACTAGTTTATCAGTTAAGTCAACTACACATTCTAGTAGATTGACATATAGTGAAAAAAATGTTTATAGTTTTCACTACAGAAGTCCAAATATTCTGAAATAAATTTTGTTTAAAAGTAGACTGAAACCTTTAACATATATTAATTTCAGAATTTTCTACCTCAAAAGTTATTCATAAAAATTCTTGTGATTATAAATATTCGAGTGTTGATACTTTAATTCTGAAAACTAATATATCTCACTTGTTTTCCTCATAACTCTCTCTAGACAAATGATGTTGAGATAATTCCACTTATATTGGAACTCTAGTTCTAAAAGTTTTCCGACCCCCTAGGTTTCATAATTTTCTTTCAGGTACACAAAATTATGGTCAAACTTTAAATCATGTATGCATATTCATTCGGACGGCTAGACCTATCTGATGCGTGTAGCTCTGTTTTTCATATCATATTCATAACATTATATTGTCATATACATTAGTCTACTCTCTTTTTTACTTCTTTTTTTATTTTTTTGAGTCAAAGTCTACATAACTGATATTTTTGTATGTCCATAGCAGTTGGTAGCATGGTGGAGAAAGATCATCAAAAGCGGGAGTCAAATTAGAGTACATACAGAGGAGAAATCAATATACGGTCTTCGGTTACGATCGTGATAGGGTTGTTACGACCAGTGACAACAATAAAAAGGAAATCATGTTTTCAGTCATGGTCGTGACACATTTGTCATGGGTCGTGATGTCAAGTTAAAGGATTACAAAGCTTCAGTCATGACCATGGAACTTCTGTCATGAGCTGTGACTCTATGAGACAAAATATAATGTTCGGTCACGTCCGTGCCGAGGTCGTGACGCGCTAGAGAAGCTGAGGTCACTCGGTCACGATCGTGACACTTTTGTCATGGGTCGTAATGCTTTCTAAATAAAATACAACTGTTCAATCACGTCCACGATTCCCATATCACAGACCGTAATATTTTTATCACGTGTCGTGATGTGACCCGCGCCCAGAATCGACCTTCGGTCATGGGCCGTGACGATATGCGAGGAAAAATGATTTTCATGATTTCAAGGCTGTTTCAAGTCCTTTTTCGATGGTTTTGATTTATTTTGAAGCCTAATCTTCACCTGGATGATTCTCATCATGCATAGGGTTCTTTTAACATATAGTAGTCCTCAAAACCTCAAAGAGGTGATGCTTCAAACCTGGGAGACCTATAGAAGGAGAAGACAAAGTGCTACTGGATTTTGGGGACGATCGTCGATTAACGATGTAAACTTTATGTATATAATTATGTTGTTGTCGTCTCTTCTCCTATATTTACAAGAGGATGAACTTACGTTTGTATTTTGAGATTTTTATTTGTGGGGATTTACATTGTAAAGGGAAAACCTGAAAAACTCTAGATTTTACATTAAAATTCATTTTCTCCAATCTCTTATGCGTATGCTCTTTTATTATTAATGTTTTTAAGATTTCTTTGAAATCATGATCTATTAGCATCTTGGAGAGGAATGGCATTTTCATGTTTTTCTCTGATTTCTGAATTTAATTGCATGCTACACATAGATAGCATCCTTGGAGAGGAATATCGCAGTGTGAGGTCTGTGAGACTAGCCTCCTAGAGAGAAATAGTCCATAGTTTATGACATCCGTATTATTGCATCTCAACTATCTATGAGGTTAGAATACCAGTCTCGAGAGGAGCTTTTTTATCTTTTAGATTTAGGATAGTTGACTCATCTTGGAGAGGAAGTCATATCTGTAGAAACCCGTATTCTCCTAAGAATTGGTTAAAATTGGATTTTGATTAATTAAATCAGATTTTCCCTACTTACTCATCCTAGTCCAGTGTTTGATGACATCATTCTGATGTTTATTGATCACATATTTATCATTCCTTTTATTTGAATTTTTTTTGAAATCATATCTTATCCAACTCAATGTACCACTCTCATTAGTTTAGAGAATTCATAATTAGGATAACTAATTCCTCGTGGGATCGATATTCAACTCATCGTTGAATTAATAACTTGATACGACTAGTGCACTTACTAATGATTTTTACCTGTATACTTAGCACACATCACTATCCTCACTTGTTTATCAATAACTCTCTAAATACATCTTATTTTGAATTTTTTTGCCGTATAAAGTATATTATCGATGAGGTGAACATTCAACTACCTAATTCAAACTAGAAAAAAAAAGTATTTTTCAACTCAATTTCACACTCATAGACTATTAATTTAACTCTCTTAAAATTTAAAACAACTTAATTATTTAGCTTTAAACTTTATATACAGAAGTTTAAATCATCATAAAATAAAAATAATTGGATTCACCCATACATACTTGTATTTAGCTAATTACTCTTTAGTTAATCTTTTTTTTTTCACCTTAGCTCCAAGCTTAGCTCCTCCCTTCTTCTATCCATGGTGTACTCATGGTTGGAACAAGGCAACCAAGTCAATATGTTTCTTTTTATGGCTATGGTCATATATATATAAGGCCTTGCATAAGTCGATTAAGGTGTGGATAAGAGAGGAGGTGAAAAAAAATGATTAGTTAAAATTTTGATTTGACAAATATCAAATTAAGCTCTTTGTATAGGCTAGGTCGGTTAGGTTGAAGAAGATTGAATATACTATGAATTAACTTAGTATTAATTAAATTAATTAAATTAAACCTACTTAATCTTTGATTAATTAAATTAATCTCAAATACATATTTGGAAATATAAATAATTCTTTTACCTATAATAACTCATAGACAAATAAGATATTATAATTAATTTAAACTTGATTCCAATTAGAGTAATAAACTCAATTTAAATTTTTAATTATGTGAATTACTTAAGATGCAATTATCTAAGATATTTCACATATTATATTTTAATATCTTTATAGATTTTTGTTGGCTATATATATATATGTATATAAGGTGAGCGATTTTATATAGTAAGCAAAATAAAAAAAAGATATTTTGTAAAATAATTTTGATTATGTAGGTCTCCACGGAATTTTTGAGTAGCTCTTTTTAGTTACAGATCACCACAATATTTTCCCAAATGTCAAGATACTTAAAATTTTATACCAAATCTGTTAACTTTCTCAATTTTAATGTTTATTGCTTACTGTTTAATTATTAAAATAAATAAAAGTATTTAATAAATATGACATTTGATTAGTCGATATATATAAAATGTAAATAAAAAATAAATAGCTTATTATATATTTTCTAATTTTATCTAAGTATTTTACTACTAATGAACATAATGACCAAATTAATTTTATTGTATTAATAAGGGCATATTTTTTAAAATCAAAGAATTTGTCAATTAATAAAATTAGTTAAAATAATCATATTACATGAATAATAATTACAACGAAAGGTTTTAAGGGGTATAGTTTAAAGGTTTCAATATTATTATTATTATTATTATTATTATTATTATTATTATTATTATTATTATTATTATTATTATTATTATTATTATTATTATTATTATTATTATTATTATTTATGTATTTATTTATATTTTTTTTCTTTCTCTTTCCCCTTCGTCGTCACTCGAAATCTTGCCTTCTTTTTTTCTCCCTCCATCTGCCATCACCACTTCGTCTGTGGGACGCTCAGGAGAAGCCGAGACGCCTACCCGAAGAATCCTGGGCGAAGCCTAAAACCCACGGAAGCTGCTCCGTTTCGCCGCCAGGTAATTTATCAACCGTCTTCTGTTCTTCTCATTCGTTCTCGCTTGCCAATTAAAGATTAGGTCAGAATTGGCATCGAATGGTTGGGGAACTTGACATTTTTCGATTTCTCTGGCGTTTGTGCTCATTCCTAATTGTTTTGGCGTCTGATCTTGTTAGTGCATGGGGATGGGTAGACGGCCTATGGCTTTGCATTTGTTTTGGGATGGAAAAGTTGGATTCTTGATTCGCGAATGATCTCAGTTAGGATACATTGTGAATTTGTACAAGTATTGGCTGAATATGATAAGCTAAGTTCACAAGAACTAGATTTATTGTTTGTCGGAGTGCAGTCTTCTGTGCTAGAAATGGGGGAGTGATAAAGGTTCATTCCCCTTTTCTTTGTTTTGGTAGGTAATATAACCATATAGCTTGGAGGTTTGCACGATTCTATGGTAATGTGCTCAATGAATTTGTTTGTCTTATAGTTATTGCGCGACTTTGCATGAAATATCAAGTGATCAGATTTCTTTCTTGGTTTCTGTGTTTCAGAATTTTGAGACAAATATTCAATTTGGGTCAAATAATCTGAAGTGCTTGCGTAGCAGGACCTCAATTAGAACCCTATTGTAGAGGGTGGTCAGTTTTTAATGGAAGGGCATGAGTCCAGTCGAAGCCGAAGTAAAAGAGAAGCTGAGGGAAGTGTAGATGCTAGGTATGGTAGACTGGAAGATGATGAAGATTGGGAGTTGGAAAAGAGGAGGCACAAGGTGAGCAAGTCCTGGAAGCATGATGATGCTGAGGAGATTGAGGACCAGGACAGTGGAAGGAGGAAGAGTTCTAGTTTCAGGAATGAGGCTAGAAAAAGATCTGGTGGTTTGAGCCGAGCTGACAGTGGAGACGATGATGACTATGACACAAAGAGGCAGATCCTGAGAAAGAGCATGGACGAGGGCTCAGAAAAACGATCGAGTGAGGGTTATTCAGATAGAGATTTAGAAGGCAGCCGAAAGAGAGATGATGAAATTGAGTGGGATTCCTCGAAGAAATCCAGTTCAAAACCTTCTGGTGGTGAGAGCCCCCAAAGTAAGCCCAGAAGTAAAGCAGAAAGCTTCTATGATTCTGGTCTTGAAAAATTTCAGGATAGAGATTCGACGCATTCTGACAGGAGAGATGACAGCAAATACAGAAAAGATCAAGGACAACATGATCATGAAAAGAACCCGCAGGGCAGGAAATGGGATGAGACTGATGTTGGAAAGAGAGATGAAGATAGTAGCTGTGTAGAGAGATCTAATCCGAGGAGTGGAAAAGTTACATATCATAATAAGCATGGGCCTAGCAAGGACAGAGAACCTGAATTGAGAAATGAATCCATTGATAGTAAAAGTAGGGTTGTTGATACAAGTGTTGATATAGGCAGTAGATCCAGTAATCGAGATGACTGGAGGGAGGACAATGAGAGAAGCAGTAACCATGGCAGATTGGAACTTCAGAATGAGGAAGATGCGGTGGCTCATGTACCTCAAGGGACTAGGTCAGATGTGGTGAAGGATGACCAACAGAGACGGATAAGAGAGGAATCTCCTAGTTTTGTTGAAAATACAGAACAAAGGAGGGGTGAGAAACCAAGACAACAGAGAGACTCCACATATTATAGCCGAGATGAGATGGACAATCTGGAGAAGTCTATTTCTATGGATGTAGATGGACGCCTGCGGATGTGGGATAAAAGTGGAAGGGATGGAAGGTATATTAGAAGGTCACAAACCCCTGAGAGAATTGGAAGAAATTATCGAGAACTTGATGAGCATGCTCGTGGCTTTTCAGATTCTGATACTGAAAGAAGCATTAGTAGTAATAAGGGTAAGGAAAGAGACAAGGATGGATACAAGGAGGATAGCTACTCAAAAACGAAGGATAATATCTGGAATGACAAAACAGGTGAGCGGGAAGGTTCTAATGATCAGTGGAGGAGAAATCTGATGAGGCAAGATTCAAAAGATGTGGATGAATTCAATTATATGAAGGAATGGGACACTAGAAGGCGTGACCAGGGGAGGTTGGGTAGTGAAAATATTCATTCCAGACATGGCTACAGAAAAGATGCACGATTGAGGTCTGAAGGTGCCAGAGGATCATCATTTGGTAACAGAAATGAGAACTCTGATTCAATAGAAATTAGACCTAATAAGAACTTGGATTTTGGAAGGGGAGATCCTGTTGCAGCATTTCCTGGTAGGAAATCAGATATGGGGTCAGAACAGGATTTCCCTCATGGAGCTATTGATGGGGAATGGCAACATCTACATCAGGAGAAGGGTAAGTCAAGTTATGGTTACAGTGACAGTTTCCCGGAGAAACACCTGGATGATGGTTCACCCTTGGATTCTCAAATAATTAAAGGCAGGGTGCAGAAAAATGATATGGACACTGCTCAAACATATGCTGCTAATATTAGTTCACAATCTTCGTATGGTAATAACCAGGGATCAGGTCCTTTTAATAGGTCTCAGCAGGGACCAAAAGGTGGAAGACCTGTCAGAGGAGGGAAGGGGAGGTTGACTGGAAGGGATTCTCAACGTGTTGGGCTTCCCCCTCCTATTATCGGTACTCCATTTGGTCTTGGCTTGCCACCTGGTCAGTTGCAGCCAATTGGACCAAATATGAGCCATTCAACAGTCCCACCAATTGGCCCTGGAGTTTTTATTCCCCCATTTTCAGGACCACTTTCTTGGCCAGGAACTAGAGGTGTTGATATGAGTATGTTAGGTGCTCCGCCGAATCTTCCTCCAATTCCTCCTCCTGTTCCATCAGGAGCCAGATTTGCACCTAATTATGGACCTGGTCCTGGTTATCCTATGCACTTCAATCAACCTGGTCCTGGAAGAGGGTTACCACCGAACATATTGTCTCCAGGTTCGAATGTGGTAGGGCCCATTGGTCGTGATACTCCAACTGATAAAGTATCAGGTGGCTGGATATCCCCAAGAATCAATGGACCTTCTGGTAAAGCTCCTTCAAGAGGAGAGCAAAATGATTATTCTCAAAATTTTGTTGACACAGGTACGAGACCCCAGAATTTCATCAGGGAGCTGGAGGTCACTAGTACTGTGGAAGACTATCCCAAGCTAAGGGAACTTATTCAGAGGAAAGATGAAATTGTAACAAACTCAGCTACCCCACCAATGTACTACAAGTGTGACTTACGCGAGTTTGTTCTAACACCTGAGTTCTTTGGCACTAAATTTGATGTTATTCTTGTGGATCCTCCATGGGAGGAATATGTTCATCGTGCTCCTGGGATTACTGACCACTTAGAGTACTGGACATTCGAGGAGATAATGAATCTTAAGATCGAGGTGTGTTCCTACTGTGCTATTCTATGGTCACTATTCACGTTTCTTTTCTATTTTCTATGCATGTTCAACTTCTTTTATGATTTACTACATTCTTTAAACCTAGAATAAAATGGAACCATAATCATGACTACTGTCATCAGGCAATAGCTGACACTCCATCATTTATATTCTTCTGGGTAGGCGATGGTATGGGGCTCGAACAAGGCCGGCAGTGTCTAAAAAAGGTATACTGATTATTCAGTTGATCTTGATCCCACTTCTCATCTCATTTCTACTTTATTTGTTGCTTTCAGCTCCAACTTCAAGAAAGAAGAATGATATGCATAGCATATCTTACAATTGTCTTTTGGTATTCTAACCTGTTATAATAACCTTAACAATCAACTTTCGTTATTTATGCTGATATTATATTTAACACCTTGACTATTAAAGTACTTGTTTAACTTTCTACATTCAGTGGGGATTTAGGAGGTGTGAGGATATCTGTTGGGTTAAAACCAACAAAAAGAATGCGGTTCCAGGGTTGAGGCATAATTCTCACACGCTATTTCAACACTCAAAGGTTCGTTTTATAATTATGCCTAATGCCTAATTCCTTGACTAGTCGTTTCTTGTCTATCTTTCTCAGATCACCCTGCTAATATCATTCCTATGCCATTTTTTGCTTTGTTATGGTATAGGAACATTGCTTGATGGGCATAAAGGGAACTGTTCGTCGCAGCACAGATGGTCATATCATCCATGCCAACATTGATACAGATATCATTATAGCTGAGGAACCTAGTGATGGTAAGTCGTTCAGTTTTAAGATCATCTTTGGTCACTAATTTCAATTGCATAGGCTCATCTTTATTTCTCGGATATGATCCTTGATTTTGATTAGAACAGTTAATTGATTATAAAAATCTCCTTATATGTCTCATGGTATTGTCATGATTGTAAATGTTGTGCTTTCTTTCTTAGGTTATTTGCCTCATTTATTATGGTGTTATACATTTACTTGACATCTACAATGTTGTCTGTAGCTGAACTAGTCAATTCTTAAGCAGTTATGGTCACCTTTTCTTACTTATCTTCTTTTTCATGTGTCCATTATTTCATTCGTGAGTAAGAGTGTTGTTGACGCAGGAGTTTTTTCTTCCTATTAGTTGTTTTAATTTAGATTTTTTGTTTTAGTCTATTAGTTGTCATGTGATAGGCATGCAACCTTTTAATTAGTTATAAGGGTCAGGATTTAAAATAGTTTGCAAGGGCTAACCCTTGTCAACCTAGTATTTAATGCTGCAAATAGAGTTTCTAGCCGTCTATTATCTCTCTTTTGTCAAATTTACAAAATTTTGAAGTTTTCTTATACACCCTGATTGTTCCTCTTTTGATTCTCCCAATTTTCTAGTCTGATTTCTTTTGTTTCTTGCTGGTTTCTCTTCCCTTACTGCATCAAATTGGTATCACAGCAAAAGATCCTATAAAATATTAGTGTTTTCTTTGTTTTTGAACCATGGTTGGACGTGAGAAAGGCCAAGGTAACCTTGGACAGCAAGCAGAGATAGCTGAGATTCGGCATGTGATCGAAGATTTGTAGCGAAGTGTTCAAGCCTTACACCAATGGGAACATGTCGCAGCTCATATGGAGATTCCGAAAGGTGGCCGCGACCCAACAGTCACATTGGAAGGTAGTCTGAAGGATGATACTGATCAAGGGTATTTTGATAATCCTTTTCATGAAGCCAAAGTTGCACGAGGTCGACTGGAGGATAGATTGATTCATGACCTAGATTTTAATGGTGGTGGAATTAAAGTAGAAGTTCTTGATTTTTATGGAAAGATGCATGATGAAAATTATCTAGATTAGGAAACAAGTTTGGAGAATTATTTTGAGTGGGTGTATGGCAGAAAATAGAAAACTGTTTGTTTAGCTGAAATTGAAGGACATTGCACTTCAATAGTGGAAGAGAATTTGAAGAACAACGTGAATGACAAGGCAAGCTGAAAATTAGCACTTGGGGGAGCATATGAAGACAAGCTGCGAAAACAATTTCTACCAGCTGATTATATTATGGACTTATATGAGAAGTTTTATTCTTTGACAAGGTATGAATGTTGGAGAGTAGATTTCAAAATTTTATAATCTATCAATTCGTGTTGGGTTAAATGAAACTAAGGTACAAGTAGCTGCTTATTATCTTGTTGGAATCAACCAATCTATTAAAGACAAAATGCTTATCGTGTGTGTACTGTCACAAGCTTTATTGGCTGAAGAAATGGTGTGGCAAAATAGAGAATGTAAACCTTCAGTTAGACGTTAAGGAGGTGTGATACAAAAGGGTCTTGATGCTGCTGAAAGTACAAGAACTGAGTCATCTGCACAATAAAGCAGCCAAGGAGTTTGTTAATAAGCAATATACAAGTGGAGCTTCAAATGGTTCTGTAAAGCATGTTAAGGGGAAGCTATTGTGCATTATGGTGGACAAAACAATTCAATCCCACAATTCCTAAAGGAAACAACAAGACACAAAATCATTGTTTCACTTGTGGTGAAAAGGGTCATGGCTTTATGCTTGTCCAAAGTGAAAAGTGAATTTAGTGGAGCTACAAGATGAAGAATACAAAGAGCTAGAGCCAATTTATGATGAGTATATGGATGATAGGGAAGAAATATATGTTTTTACTGTTCAAAGATAATCATTAGTGGTTCCAAGTGTTCTAGGTACCACAACAAAAAAAGTGGAAGTTTGGAGGAGGCATATTATCTTCAGAACACATGTTCTTGATAGCAAAGTGTGTGATCTAGTTATAAATGGAGGTAGCATGGAGTATGCCATTTCTAAAGGTGCAGTAGAGAAATTGAGGTTTGCTATTGATAATCATCGTCCTTGTAAGATTTGTTGGGCTTAAGAAGGACAATGAGACCCAAGTTACTACTCGATGTTTGGTGCAATTTATCAAAGTTAATAACAATATGAAGCTTTATGGGATTTTGTGCCTATGGATGTTGGGTATATCATTGTGGGAAGACCTTAGTTGTATGATCATGACATGGAATATCATACTAAACCCAATACTTATTCATTCGATAGGAGTGATAGGAAATACACCTTGCATCCGATGATGGATACATGTTGCGAATTGCAGTATTAATAGTATGTTATGTGTTAAAAAGTTTGAATTAGGGTGTCAATGAGCTAAAATTTGTTGCATCCATGCGGAAAATTGGAATGTGATTTTTCCTAGAGCGAAATTTACTTATAATAATTCTGTCAACATAAACCACAAAATGTGCTTGATTTTGTTCCTTTGCATCAAATGCAAGGTTGATGATGATGGAGAGGCTTTTGCAGAACACGTTATAAGGGGTCATAAGAAATAGATTGTCCTGAAATCAAATAATGAAGCTTATGCCAATGCAGTAAATCAAAATCATCATCTTAAAGAATTTGAAGGAGAATTGGTCCTTGAACACAACATGTATCCTTTTTATTAATCAGTGGGGACTTGGATAGAGAGCACTTTTGTCTTTTAGTTTTCAGCTAGCTAGTCTTTGCATAGCTCCCATATATACACTTGGACATTTTGTCTTCTTGAATTAGTACAAAGGGATGGCTGCTACACTTTGTAGTCATCCTTTTCTCTCTTAAAAAGAAAAAAGAGGTTTTCCTAAAGACACTTATCTTAAACTCAAGTCAAAGAAATTTGGGAATTATAAGATACTAAAGAAAATAAGTTCAAATAATTATTGTATTGGGTTTCCATCACATTTGCAAATCAGTCCTATTTTCAATATCTCTAATTTCTATGCTTTTGAGGACTTTGATGTGAACACTGCCGAAGCTTCAAATAAGTTTCAACATTTCAAAATTTCAACTAAGATTATTGTAGTTGTCTTGGATGTCAAAGAGATCACTTCTTGTAGGGGTAACAATTATAAAAGATTCTTGATTAAATGGTTGGTGCCACTAATAACACATGGATAAGTGAGGATGAGATGAAGAAGATTGATGCTGATATGCATGCTGACATTGTGAAAAGTTTTTCAATTGAGCCAAAATTTTCAAGCCGAGGGAGATTGACACGAGCTTTTTTTTTCCTATTAGTTATTTTAATTTAGATCTTTTGTTTTAGTCTATCAGTTGTCATGTGATAGGCATGTGACCTTCTAATTAATTATAAGGGTCAAGATTTAAAGTAGTTTGAACGGGCCGAGATTAACTTTTAACTTTAACCCTTGTAACCCTAATATTTAATGCTGCAAACAGAGTTTCCAGCCGTCTTTTATCTCTCTTTCATTAAATTATCAGATTTTTGAGGTTTTCTAATAAACCCTAACTCTTCTTCTTTTGATCCTCCCAGTCTTCTAGCCTGATTTCTTTTGTTTTTGCTGGTTTTTCTTCCCCTACTGCATCAGTTGTGGTTATTTTAGCCTCGAGTCCTGCATCTTTGTAACTAATTGCGGCAGAGATTAGTTTTGGAACTTGATTTAACTTTAATTCTTGTGTTTATAAACTAGTAAGCATTTTTTTTCACCCTAAAGGAATACACTTCTGTGTTCGCGGAGGCTGCCTTGCTCATGATGTATTGCGTTAGGTTCTGAATCTTTGTTATTTCCACATTGTTGTAATAATTATCTAATATTGGTTACAGTTTTGGTTATCCATCATGTAAAATGAATTATGGACCCTCTGAAAAAGATAGTCTTATGGATCTTTTTCCTTTTGTTGGGTGCAGCAGGTTCTACTAAGAAACCTGAGGATATGTATAGAATCATTGAGCATTTTGCATTGGGGCGGAGAAGGCTTGAACTTTTTGGTGGGGATAATAATATCCGCTCTGGTTGGCTAACTATAGGGAATGGATTATCTTCCTCTAATTTCAATTCTGAGGTACAACATTTGTGGAATCAAACAAGGCTAGGAAGCTCCTCTGAATGTATCACTGAGTTCAGTATTTTGAAACAAATTTTGGTAACAAGTGCTGTTAATTCCTCCCCTACAGGCTTACATCAGGAATTTCTCTGACAAGGATGGAAAAGTTTGGCAAGGAGGTGGCGGACGGAACCCACCACCTGATGCTCCTCATCTTGTTGTGACAACACCTGAGATTGAAAACCTGCGTCCAAAATCACCTGCTAAGAATCAGCAGCAGCAAAACACGCCCCTGCCATCCTTTAGTGGCTCCAATAATAAAAGAGCTTCAGGAACCTCTCCGCAGAACCCCATGGCAGCATCTCTTTCTGGGATGAATATTGATCAAATAGGTTCTGAACCAGCAACACCAGCTCACTGGGCTTCTTCTCCAATGGTAGGATTTAGAGGACCAGATGGTGGAGGTTTGGGCCCTGATGTTTTTGACAGTTATGGGTACAATTCTCCTTTTGTGCAAGGAATGGGGGATCACACCGATTTTGATTCTCATAGAGCGGCTAATTTGTTGTAATGAAGAATGAGTTCTTTTTGTATGTTTTATTTTCCCCTTCATTTTTGGTCATTAACATTCCAAAAGGAATGTCTTCTTGATAATGCCCATCATTCATTAATGCAATTCATTTCTTATTTGAGGTGCGAGAAACAATTGAGGTTCCTTCATTCAGCTTTCGGAATTTGAAGCTCATCATGTTCCCAGCATTCAAATGAATTGGATGAATGATCAGAAAGGACAAAGAGAAGAGAATAATCATGTCAATGGTAAGGTCTCTGCCTCACTTCCTCATGTTAGATCTAAGAGGAAGGGATAACTCATTTTGGCATGCAAGTGACTACCTTTCTTTCCTTCTGCTGGGTACCAATGTAATACAGTTCCTAGCTCGGCATTTGTTTCTGAAATCTATGTGCCTCGGGTTTTAGCATGGATACATTTTAATGGCGGATATAGAGACACATATTCCATTCATGTGGAATTATCCATCACTTGATTAAATTTCTTTGTCTTGGGAACAATTTGTTGGTTTTGGCTGAACCTACTCACTGCTTTCTGGAAATCCTGTCAGATGGAGAGCGATATGGGCTTGCATTTGTTGTTTTTTAGATGTACTGGGCTCTCCAAGGACTACTTTCGTGGTCACATCTTTCATGGGGGATGGCCATGTGAAATCATAGTCCCATGTGGTCCTTTTTAAGAGAATCATACGCAGAGAGCTCTGTTTTACTGCCAGTCATTTGTCACCATTATCATCTTTGTCTGTTTACTGCATCAGTTTGCAGTTATCTTCTTCTCGGGCTGGGATTAAATTCTTATTCGACCTATTTTTCACTGTTCTGTGATGAGGTTTCTGGTTTTTACGCTTCTTAGTTTAAAATTTACTCGTTGCTTCTGTTTTCCATTCTAGAATAATTTTGCATCAAGCTTGATGATCCTTAAAAAAAATTCAATGGCTTTCGCATTTCTCCAGAATAAACTTTTTATATGATATGTTTTGTCAGAATTCACTTGGTGCGAGAGTGAGATGTGCAAACAAATATTTGCATTGTTGTACTATATTCAGCCATTCAAGCGAAGTTATGTGGTTAAAAGATTTTCCTTCTATACGGATTATTATAGTTTATATGAAAACCTCAAACCGGTTTACATGGAATTAATATAAAAATATAAAATGAGATAGCAAATAATGAACCTCTTTTGTTCCAGATTTATGGATGCGCAAGGATGTCAGCATATATCGCACGTATAAAATGATAATTTTTTAGTATTATTTTTTTTTTAAAATTCAGCTGTTTCGTTTGATTATGATAAGTAAGTCTCAGTGAAAAATGTTCACTAAAGAAAAATTCGAATTTAAGATAGTCTTAAAATAAGAAGAAATTACTAATCATTCCACTTCAGTAACATTCTTCGGATTGCAATTTGCAAGTTTGCATTACACGTTCTATCACACTTGATACTGTAGGACAAATCCTTGATAGAATAATTCTCTTTTAGGTGACTAGGGGATAATGGGTTGGGTTAAAACAAATAAAAGTTTAAACACGACCTAATCCACTTAGGACACTAGGTTTAGGCATTCAACTCAAGATTTTTTTATGAATAATAATATATTTTAAAATAAAATAAATATAATGTTAATAAGAAATAAATCAATGATAAAAACTTAAATTTATTAAAATATAAGTAGTTCTAGTATTAATTAATTTTATTATATTAATACTATATTTTTAGGTTCATTTGGTAGTTTTTGGTCATCAAGTTATCGAGTATTCCTATCCAAAATTAATCGAGACGTGTTGAATTTGATCCGATTTAAGGTAGTGACATGATCCAATAAATATCGAATCAAGTATAATCGAATTGAAGGATTAGTGGGATCACACCCATGCTCACCTCTTGTTGGCTTTACAATGAGATTTGTTTGCACCAAAGTGAACTTGGATTTTCTTAGGCATTTTTTGGATGCATGGATGGGGAGGGGAGGAGAAGAAAAGATGAGAAGGAAAGAGCCAAAAGATGTTATGAAATTTATGTTTGGAGGAGGAGTATGATATGAATGGTAATTTTTTAAAAAGACAAATTTGCCCTAGCACAATAGAAAAATGACCAATTCTAAGGATGATGAGAGATCAAATCATTCGAAAAAATTAATCCCTCCTAATTTCATCAATAAGATGAAATTAATTTTAAAGGGTATGGAGGGTGCAGGCCCCCTCCTTCTATGTAAAAACTCTAACTAACCATGGGGTATACTTCTTAGTCCCATCCCACCCTTCTTCAACCCTCCATCAAAATAAGACCTTAAAGATACAATTTTGAGAATCATCTCGAGAGACAACCAAATTGGAACGGAGTTGAACTCAAACTCTTTTTCATCAAATTTTGTTTTATGAACATCAGACAAAAAAGAAAAACAAATTATAAAGATAAAAAAATGATAAGGTTCATTTTATAATTGTTTGCACAAATCCTTTTCTTTAAGCTGCTAGAGACTAACTATTCTTGATCACATTGTGCAGTATCATCTCTTTGCCCGAATATGGATCACAATGAATATGAAAGCTTCAGTATTAATTTTTTTATGATAAAAGCCTTTGAGACTAATTTATTATAAATATCAAATGAAAGTGGAAAAAATCAGTACACAAATAGTAGTTATTTTAAAATATTCACTCAAAATTAAGTTGTGTCCTTAGGCGATGCTAAAGCTATTTTATTAGATTTATATTTCAGATGGATGAAGATGTGGATTCGTTAGAGCCGTCTAGCTATATAGACACCATCATATGCACAAAATCTGCGCAATGAATTGCAACAATAAGTGATGAGATGTTATATTTACAAAAATAAGACTTGAGAACTAATCAAGTTACCGAAAGGCAAAAAATATCATCGGTTGTAAGTGGATCTTCAAGAAGTTTGGAATTCCTGAAGTTGAAGACATCATATACAAAGTACATTTAGTTGCTAAATGCTACAATTAGAAAGAAGGAGTGAATCATAATGAGATCTTCTCGTCAGTTGTGAAACACACTTTCATTTGGGTGTTACTTGATCTTGTAGCACATTAGAATTTGAAGCTTGAACAGTTAGATATGAAGTACCTTCTATTGGGGATTAATCTTTATGAGGATAATCCAATTAATTTTGGTTTAGGAGATTAAGTTTAGTTTTATCTTCTATCTTTCTTAAGTTTATCTTCTTGGATTAGGATTAATTTTTATCTTCTAAGTTGAACTCTTGTATTATAAATAGTCTTTTCTGATTAATAGAAAAATAGTTCTCAATTGTGAGTTCTTCAAATTTCTTTCTCCTCTATTTTTTCTCCTACCTCTGTTCTTTCTCTGCTAAGTCGTCGCCTCCGCCGCTCCCATCATCTCATGGCACAACAGTGGTATCAGAGCACGAGTCTCTAAAACTCGCAGCGTCGATGCGCAAGGAGGCAACGGCGACGCGCAGCGAGGAAGCCAGACAGCGTGATGACGCACAAGGAGGCAGCGTCGAGCACAGGGAGGTAGATACGCGCAGGGAGGCAGCGGCGACGCACCGAGAAAGAGGACGTCACAACATCAAGGGAGAGAAAGAAAGCAGCGACGCCAATGCTCGAATATCCTCTCCCGACAGCGGCGAGG
Organism: Pontederia paniculata; assembly: GCA_001647135.1. Lineage (NCBI taxonomy): Eukaryota > Viridiplantae > Streptophyta > Magnoliopsida > Commelinales > Pontederiaceae > Pontederia > Pontederia paniculata. The sequence goes on along the minus strand of LTAE01005811.1, from coordinate 487 downwards.
GTAGTGGCAGAGAAAAGTCGTATCCAACGTCAAGGCAGAGGAGGCTTCCAGTGTGACAAGCATGTTGCAGGCTCGGTGCAAGTTGGAGAGGGTGCATGTTATGACCTCTTTACCAGGGAGTAAAGGCTCTTGCCATCAGAGAAGTTCCACAACAAGGTGACACCATTGTGTCACTGGTTTTGACAGGAGCAGAACACCCTCGAGATTGAAGGCATTGACCATGTCAAAGGACTGACACGGTGCTGTGAATCGTGTTGAATCTAGGATCCCGAGAATGTTTTGAATGATCACAAATTTGTAAGTGAACTCAGCCTGTACTGATGAACTTGTTTGAGTTGATTTTTGTAACATGATATATTCAAGTTCAGTACAGCGGTCGACCTGAGCTAAAGGAATGGACGACCATTGTACACGTAATTTATACATGCAGAACCATATGTGTGCAGTGGGCGTCCTAAGGATATAAGCGGTCGACCAGTATCAGAGC
>LTAE01005810.1:13139-27325 GCA_001647135.1 Pontederia paniculata | reverse complement strand
TATATATATATATATAGGGGAGGACAAATTGGCCACCTTATGAACGTGCAACCATATAATAAACTAATTATATACGTACGTCTTCTTAATTTGTCATGCAACCTCCATAAAGTTTTAACCACTCCATTCTTTGCGTGATCTCTACAATAAACTCATTGGATCTCTGAAGTGCCAGAATGCTGCGATTTTAATTTTTAATGTACTACTCAGATTGACTTCTTACTCTTGATAACAAAGTATATATATAGAGCAGAAGTTGAATTATTTAATTAGCTATTAGCTACTGTTATGTTCTCTAATAATCTCATCCTCCATAGAGATCAAACTATATTTTTTATTACTTTTCAGCTCTCATTGACAAATCCATGTTAGGCACTTCGTATAGACATCATGGCAAAAGCTTGGGGTATTATATTTCATTGACTACTATCTTAGAGTTATTTCATCATTTTTGTCACAGTATCTAGATTTTTTTTTAATGTGCTATCTGTAGAATGACGAATGCTATAAGATGCTACCGAAATCTTGTAGACTTTTTAGTATTATTAATAATTTCTACCGAAATCTTAATCTAAAATTATTTTATTTTTTTAGGATTAACTTTCAGTAAAAATTAGGAATAGATAGAGATCCCCATCGAGAATTATTTGCTTGAATGACTCTTCTCCATTAACTGTGACTCAGTCTGATAATATATAATTTCCGTCGTTAGGAATTCCTAAGCAATAAATTATCAATCACATCAAATACCGCTATTCGAATATATTAAATTAATAGAATGCTGTGTTGCTGAATTTTGAAATTTTCTTCCGTGTATCAAAATGGACGAGTAAATATTCTTCGATAACTAATAAACAAAAAAAAAGAGAGTGATAAATGCTTTTGGTTAGTGGCTGCGGAATTAACTTAATTATTATTAACGTCTTCGATCGAGAATTGAGGAATAACATCCAATTTTATCTTCCTTATTCTTTAAAAAACAACAACTTCCTGCCAATGTTCCTAATTATGGGACAACAATCGCTATTCACATCCATCATTCATTTGCTAATTATCATACAGGGTCTGTTTAAAAATTTTGTAAATTTTTTCTTTTGATGTAATAAAATATTTGGTTATATTTTTAAATACGTCGTAACTAAATAAAAAATAAAAAAAAGATAGAGTAGAAAGAAAAATATTGAAATAAAATGGAGTTAGAATAGATAAGTATTTTTCATTTAATAAGTTATATTTTTATCAAATAAAACTTGATGTTAAATATTTATTAATAAAATAATTTGGCAATAGAAAATATTACGATATAATAATTAAATATTTTAAAATTCCGGAGCTTCCACTATGTCCTTAATGTCATATTATGAATAAATCATGAGTAACTATTTAAAAGTTAACCTGTGCACTTAACCACTATCTATCTATAAAAAGCATCCAATGCAAAATCCGTATAGCCGTGGACCACGCTAATCCACATAACATATTTTTTATATTGCAAGTACAACAGTAAGTTGATCAATAAATAACATGGCGACAATATGTTTATTGATATATACGAGTCTCCTAGCGATCCGAGAACATGACGATTAAATGCTTCCAAATGGACTCATTCAGATTTATTTTTTTACAAAATTAATTCTATTTGCTTCGATGGTCCTCGATCATATTTTTTGTCTCCGGCAGATACATGCCATAACAAGGCACATGTCTAATGGAGTAAGTTCAATCATGTTACTCGTATTCCTTTATGTTGAAACACAAATTAATTTACTTTTCATTGTCGAGTTGTTGGAAAAACTTGAGATATTTCAATGTTAAAGGGGGAAAAAAGAGAACTTATTTTGAAGTTGCATGCTCAATTTTGTTTTAGGTTGATTCTTTTAAGAAAAATAATACCTTTACATTTTTAATAAATTACATATATGATACTTCAACTTTATCAATTTTTTTTATTTTACATTCATCATTCCGGAACTTTTGATAATTGTGTTTCCGAGTCAAACTATAGTTTGAGCTATAGTTGTTTCTTTTTTTCCTAAAATATTAATGACATAATATTAATTAATTTTTTTAATATTTAAATAGATGAGGAGACATGCTAATGTATATTGGTTGATGTGCACTTACGTAGGGGAACTAATTATAGATGTAGGAAAAAAAAACTAGTCAAGATATTTTAATTGTGTGCGCACTTTTTCTTATTAAAATTTATTTTTCATAAATATAACCACCCATAAAAAGAAAGGAGTTTTTTATTTTGACATTCTTTGGAATTTTTTATTATTTTTAATGTATTAAGCACATCCGCCTCTTGACTTGTTACCTAAACAAAAATTTAAATAGTGAAACTCAGGAATAATTTGGTTCTGATATAATTTATATTTACAGAATTTACTTTTTCTTGATTTGAGTAAGTGTAATTAAAAAAATTAAAATAAATTACAATATTTACCTAAAGATTAAAAAATTGATGTAAGTGTTTAATTAGAATAAAATATTATCATATATTAATAAATAAATAATTAAGTGAAATTTATTTTTTTTATTTTCTTCTTTTATTTTATTTTATTTTCTTTTTTTTATTTTTGATGTAACTACAGTTACTTGTAAATGAGTTTATTGCACAATTTTTAATATTGTAAATAAAATTACTGACAACACAACAGTCAAATTGAAGCTAACCGAATAGTTTTTTTTTTTGTATTTGAAGCATTTGCCTTTACCTATAAATTCAATTACAACTAATCAAACAGCGTCTTAACACCGCATTGGATTAGAATATAAATATAAGCAATTTCTTATCAACCTTTTTGAGGAAAATAACCCCATAGATACCAAGCTTAATTTACAAATTCCAACATTAACAATTCTTGTTTCTAAGCAACTAAAGTATAATCTTTCGGATTTTAGCCCTAATAACATGCACCAGAAGGTAATAATTTTTTATACGAGTTAGGCATGTAGCAAGTTAAGAGTGGATGTGCCAGCTCCAAGATATACTCTTAGATCTGGTAATGTTCTTGGAAACTCGATCGGGGAACAAATGTCTGGTACTGAAATCTGAAACTGGACCAGTAACTTTTGTTGCATGCACTGGAAGTTGCGTGGTGTGCAGTAGTAATGTCATGCCACTGTTTTTTTGCAATTGCAGCCTCTCCATTATTTTTGTCCCTTAATTACATGCTCATGAATGAGAAGTAGTCCCCTGTACAGGCAGAGTTGGTCACCTGGCTACATACTCTCTCTCCTCTGTCTTAGGTTTACAGCAAAAGCATCCTCTCAAAGTGCATGAGCGAGTAGTAGTGCTGCTGCAATGTGGAAGCCCTCTCATCTGTCACATAGAATTACATATATTATATATGTTATATATATATGTGGAGAGAGAGAGAGAGAGAGAGAGAGAGAGAGAGAGAGAGAGAGAGAGAGAGAGAGAGAGAGAGAGAGAAGCAGGCTTCTTCCTTCCTGAGACTGTCCCAATGTTGTTGGATTTATTCACAAAAGCCATCACATGGAATTAATAATGCACCCCCAAAGGCACTCTCTCTTCTCCCTTTTGATTCCATCATTCTTTTCTTTCTTGTCCCACAGATCTGAAACCCCCCCGTGGATTAAATAATTGGGTCCTCTCTCTTTCTCTCCCCCCTCCCCCCTTGGTAACCTCCATTATGCTTCCTTTCTTACGCTGTACTCTTCCAGTGGTACTACTACTCTCACTTTGCAGTGGACAGTAAATCCTGCAGCTTTCAATTACTATTTAACATGTTTTAGCACTTCCTGGACAACTGTATACGGCCATTTATAATTGCCATTCAACCCACTTCTCTCATGAAGAAAGCATGCTTTGTTTCCACGTAGTACTGAATATTCCACACCAAACTCCATTTTCCAAGTAACAAGGCATCACATTGCTTGATTCATCACAGAAAATTCAAGCAATTCTGAACACACACACAAAAAGAAAAAAAAACGAAGTCATGACTAAATTTTTATCAGAGATCGATGAAATGGCATGAAATCTAATATAATAATATTGACCACTATGTTAACATTACTCACGGGCAGGCATCCATGGCGAGTGAGATGATCGAGCTGCATGCAGCATGCCGGCAGTGCATGCCCTCCTCCAGCGGGAGGCATGGCCTCAATTTTGGCCAAGCACAGTCGCAGCACATGGCAGTGCTCATGGTCGCATCAACCATTTCCAATCCAGTCGCCCCACAAAAGCATCAGGATTGCAAAGGTGGTGGCTCTGGGAACATTAATCTTTTACCAGGTGGTCCATTTTTTTTTCCCCTCCCCCTCTCTCTGTGTGTTCTGTGAGTGATATGAACATTACCAAATTATGCATGCATGGCCTTCTACAGAGCTTGCAGGGCTGCCACACCACAATCTTTGGTTGGATCATATCATGCATGCATGCATGCATATTTCTTATGTTGATCGATCAATCAGATGAACGTAATGAAGTATGTATTTGATGGAAGGAATTGACCATGATCCAATTTGTGAGGTCATATCACATGGTGACACATGCAGGGGGGTGTAGTTGCATGTTACTGTTGCCTTGTGTTGTAAGCTTACTTTTTTTTCCCTGGTTCCATGCAGGTGGTGGATTAGATAATGATGGGGTATTGAATTGATTAGTGTGTGGAATGGGAAAGGTTAAACCCTTCCAACCCAACAGGCGCCATGTGGCCTTTAGGCCTACCACCCGGCCAAGGGATCGCCTGGGTCTCATGATCATGTTGACATGATCAGGATCACCAACCAATTAGGATAGACTTTAGAACAATTATTGTTTAAAAGAAACGTATGTGGTTCCATTATTCTGTAGTGTTCATGTATGCATAATTATTGATAATGCACTTAATTAAATTTAAAAGTAAAAAAAAATTATCATAAATAAAATATAAAAGTGATTATGTAAATATTTATCCTTTTTACTATTTGAAACACGTTTAAAATTCATACGGATCATGAGTTCAAATCGAATAAATTTTTAAATAATCTAATTTTTTTATAAAAAAATATCAAAATTTATCTCGCGTGTTCATTTAAATTATGTGGGATGACTCAACAAGAACATTAAATCTCAAGAAAAAAATGTAAAAATTCAACACAGAAATAATTATGAACTTTATAAATGACTATTTTTTTATTATTAAAAATATATTTTAAATTTGATGCGAATTATGAATTTAAAATGAATAATTTTTTATTAGGTCGATGTGTATATATTATCCACATAATATTTTCAATGATATGAAATATAGATGATTTTTTTTTAAATTGGAATAATTTTTTTTATTCCAAAAGAGAGTCTCGCTGAATTCTAACAAAAGAATCAGAGAATCCTTTAGGGAGCTCGAGAGCCAAGCCTTTAAATCATGTCTTTAATTCGAAATTGAATTTATTTCTATAACATGTGATACGAGACATTTTTTGGAGCTAGGATATTTTCAATCGTCTATTAAATATTAGAATTTTCTCACAGCATTGAAATAGTATAACTAGTAAAATTTTTTATTTTTTATTTCTAACTAACAACAATAAAATTATTACTAATTCAGTTCGGATGTTGAAATATATTATGACATTTCAGGCTGTAATTTCTGTTGAGAATTGAGAGGTTACAAATACGAGCAGTTTGGTTTATTTTTTACATCGAAGCCGTTTAATTTTGGTCATTAAGTGTTGGAGCCTTTCTTGCATATCTTTTCCTCCTATCATTTCAATGCTTTGTTTGTTGTGGTTGATTTATAAGTGGGGGGTATGGATGATGTAATGCGGCAAGAAAGGTGAGCATTCATAATTAGATTCGACAATTAATTGATTTTATAAATGCCTGACAGGAAATATATTGTCTCGTCTATAATCGTCTTCCTGGCTACGTGCATTTACACTACTAGCTATTATCATCCAATACAATAAAACAACACGATAAAATGAAAAATCACTACAAACCAACTAAAAAAATATTTTTTTTTCATCAAACACAAAATCTTAACAAGTAGAAAAGCTAACCATAAAATAAAGAAGAATTACAATAATTTTTTTTTTCAATTTATGAGACATGATGATATTGAAATCTTGTTTCACTATTGGCTAATTTAACATTTATTTTAAATCTTTCTAACAAATAGAATACTTTTTTTGAAAATTTAAACTTAAGATCTTAATTTTTTACTTATCACTTTATTCTATTTTTTTTATTAATTAATAAATTTTTAAATTTGCAAGTGATATTTATGTATGAAGCACATATTTTGGATACATGTTGTGGTTGTGTGTCCCACAAGGATATGGGCACCACCAAAGTTCCATGTGGGTTCCACATGGGAGGCAAGAAGGAATCCTGTGCTTTACCCACATGAAACAGCTCAGGCCAGGCATTTAGCTCTTGTAATTTATGCACCACTATTATATCTAACATTGTACTGCATACTCTTTTGGGCCTTCCTTCCTTCCTTCTACACAAAATTGCTAACTAAAATAATGTTTCCGGATTACATCATTACCATATATTAAAAAAATAAGCTTCATTTATTTCATGAAAAGAATGAAAGGTACCAAAAACATTATATTATGCTAAAATAAATGGTACCAATATGATTTTTTTAATAATAATAAATAATAATATTATTTTGTATGCAACCTTTTCTGAAGTCTGAACCATTCGCTACTGCCTCTGTTTCCGCGCACAATCATTTGGATCTGCCAATCCCATCCCTTGTTATTCTGTGCCACTATTTAACCAACTCGCCCTTCCCTCTCCCTCCAATTTATTCTCTCTTTCTCTTCTCTTCTCTTCTCTTCTCCTCTCCTCACACCACCAACACAGCCCCTCCTCACCACCAATTCTGATCATTCACCCACCACAATTCTTGCACCCATGGGTTCCGACGCAGTCGTCGTCGTCGGAGAATTGCCGGTGCTGCCGTCGATAAAGACTAGCTTGATCGGCCGGGAGAAGCCCCCGGCCGCCGCGGCCGCGACCGCCGAAGGCTCCTCCGCAAAGCCTGTGCAGGTAGCCACGGCCGACGACGAGGAGTGCGTCACGCCCAAGGCCGAGGAGCACGTGCTCAAGCCGGCCGCCGTATGTCCTCCGGCGCCGAGGAAGCCGAGGCCCGCGAAGAGGGCGCTGCACGAGCAGGCGCCGGCGAAGGGCTTCCACGTCGTGCCCCGGGATCTTTCGTCGGTCTTCCTCACCCTCCCTCCCAAGAAGAGGATCCGCGTGGGCTGAATTGATCTGAATTGTGTTGATGATCTCGTGTAACTCCTCTTTCTTTTTTTTTCTTTTCTTTTTCTTTTTACTTTACTTGTTTTTTTTACGGCCATTTTTTTCCTCTTTCTTTTGAGAAAACAAAAGAATCCTCTGTTCAGAAACAACATAAAAGATCGCTGGAGTTGTGTGATGCTCGAGCGCTTTTATTATACGTTTATTTGATATGTAATCTGTGACATAGAGATCATGCTATAAATCTACCACCTTTAGCAAAATTCTTCTCCACCAGTGGCTCAATTTTGTGTTTGTTCGTCGTTCCTGTAACAAAGCTGTAAAATTTCTCAGTGGCATGAACTTCCACCATCTTTCAGAATTCTGATCTTCTGATGCTTTTGATGTTGCAATGTGTGATCATATAATGATCATTTGGCAGAGTAAATGGAACCAGAAGAAATTTGCAAGTCTTTTCTTTCTCTGCTGATGGAAGGGGTGCTTAAATTATGTACCACTTGGTGTGATAATTAAGATATCATAACAGTTCTGTGCTCTGTTCTGCTGTACTTATGGATTTGATCAAATGGATGGAAGCCTCTTTGCTCACATGGAGGGCTTCCTTCCCCTGGTCAACGGATTCCTCCAAGACTGGTTAATTATGGGGGGGTTGATCCAGTTGCAGGGAATTGATCTGCAAGCTATGGTTCAAAAGAAGATTAAGGTAAATTCTCCTACTGGAATCAAGCAATTGGAAGATTCCTTTGAGCACAATCACATGATCCTTAGCTTGTCATTTTGCTCTGTTAAGGAGTTACAATAAGAGGCCACAAGTTGCATAAGGAAAACTGTTAAACTGTTCTAATTTGCAGGGAGCAATTAATGCTGTCTAATTAACCAACCTTTAATCTCCAATTGACTTGGCCACTAAACAGATCATAGGATACCTGAAAGGTAATGCTTTGAGCTGTTCTTCTTCAGGCCTCACTCACTACTTTAAGAAATTAGTATTAATTAGCAGGCTATTAGTCTCCTAATTGAGGTAGTTGCTGTTGCAGGTAATGACATATGTATGGAATGCATCAATCCCCTCTTTATTCCACTATATAATTGAATGCTTGTCATTAAAAATGGTAAGGAAATCATTTACAGATCAGATGCCATTATGACTAGTAACTAAGAGAGATTGGATTAGGATTTTGAGGTAGGACAGAGTGATAACATCTCCCTTAACTGGAGAGTAGTTAGCATTTAAAATTAATATGCTGCCTCAGTGGAATAGGCTGTTCATGTGGTGGATGACCCACCAGTGTCCACAGCTCAGCCTCATCTGCTCTGGTCCAACACACAACTTAGCTAACAAGCAAGTTATAATCTTTATAATGAGAAGAGCCTTTTTAACCTTTTTGACCACAACCTTTCCAGTTTCCACTATCCACCACCACCACCACCAATCTCTCTCTCTCTCTCTCTCTCTCTCTCTCTCTCCTTCTGATGACTCACCCACAGGGAAGTGAGGACCCATCCCCTGTGAAAGGTTTTTGTGTTACAATCCAAGAAGATTTCCTGCTCCTATCAACCCCAAAAAGATGAAAAGGACTTGCATCAATACTCCATAATTAAGCTCTTCTCTTTCTTTCTTTTTTTTCACTCACATTTGATCCTGTGCAGCTGCTGCCAGCATATATGAACATTGCAGACCCTGCCACAGAAAGATCTTTGAAACAGGATGCAAAAATCCTCCCATGATCCAAAATATATATATCGTCTGCACTGTTCTGCAATTTAATGCTTGTGCTTCTTTTTGTCAAGATTTACATGTTTCTTTTGCAGGAGGGGGGAAATGGATCGAGTGGCTTACTCATAGTTTTGTTACTGTTAACTCCATCACCATGCATTTGGAGCCAACTGGAGAAGGTGACAAATTTATACATAGTGTATGGAGCCTCTCCAGTTTGGAAGGTTTCAGGTACGGGAGCGGTAGGTAAGCGGACAAATCACAAGCATCCGAAGGTTTCTAATTAAAGGAGCAACTTACAACTTTTCGCATTTGGGTAATTTTTTTTGCTGTCGGTAAGAAGAATACAAGAGTTGTGAATTTTTACATTACAAATATTTGAGGCAAAGGTGGAAACATTAATATGTATGTAACAAAGTTATCAAAGTATATAATTTTTTTTTATAAAAAGGATACTCATTCATTGAGAATTAAGAGGTTCAGGATAGTCCTGATACAAAAAAGAAAGGAGCCCTTGAGGAGGATGCTCCTCATACAAAATATCAGAAGTATTTACTCTAGCATAATTTGCAAGGTAATCTACTGCTTTGTTCGCTGAGCGAGGAATGTGCCGAATGGTAAAAATTATAAAAGAGTTTAACAAGATCCTAATGTTCATTAACAAGTTACTGATTTGCCAGAGAGGAGGTGATAGTTTCTGCACATATTGTATCAGAAGAGATGAATCTGCCTCAATAGAAAGTCTGCTGATACTCAGTAGTTTACATCTAAGTAGACCTTGATATAAACCCCAAGCTTCCGCTTCCAGCACAATTTCGAAGATCTTGTGTAAAGCTCCTGCAGCAAGAAGTTGACTATTAGGTAATCTAATAAGATAACCTATACCACCAGTCTCTGTAGGGTCTTTGAACGAACCATCTGAGCTCACCTTTAGGGCTTCAAACTGGGTCAAGTTGAACTCAGATAATTTACTACATATCCTTTTGTAATGTGAAGATAAAAACAATAATATTGCCTTGTTACTGGACTCTGTTGATACTTAATAAATTCATATGTTTATGATATTATACATTGAGAACGAAGAAAAGAGAGAGAAAGAGAGAGAGAGAGAGAGAGAGAGAGAGAGAGAGAGAGAGAGAGAGAGAGCGCTCCCTTTTATGGTTCGAATAGATTCTGTATCTCAACTGGCGTTGCAAAAAACTTGTACTATTTCAACCCTGATTTTATATATAGGGTTATTCAATCAAGGTTACTGATAATATTGAATCAAGAATTTTTTTTTTAAAAATCGAACCAAATTTATCAAAAAAAATTAAGTAACAAAATACTCATGTATTCACTTATGAAATTGCATATAAATCTGTCAAATGGATCTATGACAGTGGATCAAACATCTGATCTGAATCTTCAACTCTAACTATAAAAATCAACCTGATAAACTAATAGACCATACAAAAACTATTCTGTATAAATAAGTCAAACTGATTATAAAAACTATACAGATGTTAATTTCAAACTAGTACGTAATTTTCTATGATAAATAACTCTTGTTATAAAAACGAGCCAGATAAAAATTAAGTTCGAGTGGCACAATTAATTAGCAGGATTGTATGCTAAGATTGATAGAAATTACTAATTTAAGATCGATTCTTGAAATCGTCAATTTAATCAAAAAAATATCGTTCTACTTTTTATCTCGACTTTAAATTAATTTGATACTGATAACTATGGATATCAAAAGCCCAAGCGGATGGAAAATTTGAGCCAAATTGAAAGAAATGACTTATGAATCATGATGTCCCCTAATTAAAATGATGGCCTCACGGCAAACTGCATGGAGTTGGGAAACTTCAGTGTAAACATGAGGAGCCATGCAACGTAATGCCAGTGATCAGGGAATAATGCCGTATTCTTTTGCATGGATCTGTTATGCGTGGAAGTGTCGCCTGTTGAAATGACAGATTCTTCAACTATTTAATTTTTTATTTTATCCTTGTAAGAATTAAATGACAAATTTTGGGCACCCTGCAAGTCTACCGTTTTCTTCATCTCTTATTTATGGGGCCGTATACAGTGAACGTTTGTTACAAAGGACAAACGGTGGAAAGCACGGTGAAAGTTAACACTGTGATTGAAATCTTGTCTTTGCTTGCATTTTACACTTTAGCCTAACGATTTCCTTACTTTTAATCCATATAATTTCTTTTGGGGAAATGCATAACGTCCTACATCTGAAACTTATGAGGATAATTAATTATTAAAATGATAGTAAATTTTGATTTGATCTTGAGCTTTGATAATTATTTTTTCGATCATTAGCATAATTTTTGAAGTTTGATTTTGACTAATTTGTATTATTCTGAGTCGAAACATATTATGCTCGTTAAAAGAAAAAAATAATTATGCTATGGCCGTCTAATGTCCGTCTTACGATTTTCGAAAGTTTTCATTGTATACTCTCACGAGTGAAAACGTAAAATTTCATCTGAGAAATTTTTGTGTACAAAAAGACTCGTACCTCATTTCAAAGAAATTCTTATTTTTATTATCACCATAATGATTTTAGAATTTCATTATGTCGCAGGTCAGTCACTCACCTAGTTTTTCTAGATACAAGCAACGAGGAGAAGTAACATGCACAATATTTGAAATAGGAAAAGAAAATCTTAATAAGGCTTTCTCTACTTTCGTGGGCTTAGGCTATTCGTTCATTGCTCAGTGTGACCCAGCTCATATAGAGTTGATGCGTTAATTAATATCAGGTCCCAAAGTTTGTGGTTTTAGATCAACGAATTCGAGTCGATACAATCTAATCTGGATATTCGGGTTATCTTATTTATTTATCGGTTTCAGTATTTTAAAATGGTATAGTCCGTTCTAGATCAAGCATAAGATTTAAAGTCAAAATTCGTAAGATCAAAGTAAACTCTTACTTATTAATAAAATTATTTTTTTCAACAAATTTCTCCCACTCAACTCTTAATTTAAACTTCAATAGATTCATCAATTTATAAGTCAAAACGTATAATAATCAATTAGATACAATAAAATAATGAGAAAAAATATGTTAAACTTCATCTAAATAATTGTTCTTGTTAAAATTATCAAAAAGATATTACTTTTTTTGAAATTATATAAGATTGAATAAGATCATAAACTTAAAATTTAAATTAAAATTCTACTAAAAACTTATCGAGATCATTTATAATGTTTGACATTGTAAATTATAGAGAATTTAGGTTGGATGGATCGAAATCCATATGCTAACTAGAGTCGAGATACTGAGCTTGTTGTGCTGATTTAAATGATTGGATTCACAGCCCCAGCTAGAGCCCATGGACCATGGTTAAGTTAGCCATTACAGAAGGTCATTGAAAAACAGACAATCGTACACCATGAAATCCTATGGATCCAAGCATCTGACTGAGACATGACACTGGCTGGCTGGTCTCCTTTCTTATGCTGGCACCTACCTGGCATTTGCCTATATTTTCTCTTCTGCCAAGCAGTTTCAGCTCCCTTTTTTTTAGATGAGAACTCACTAGTGTCCATTGGTATTAGCACCTGACTAATTCGATATTTCGAACGAATGCAATAAATCGATAATACTCTGACCAAATTAGGGACTCTAAAAGTCAAAGTCGGGACTACTAATTATCTCATCCTTCAAACTTGCTAATCATCTGTGCTAACTAAACTTAATTAATTTCAGCTTCCCAATACTCTCACAGAATGTTGCAAGTTCACAACATTCTCTGAATCCAAGCATCTCAAGGTTTAGTGGGTCATTTGCTATTATATTACTCAAGATACTATGACTGATATATTCATGTGAAGAAGCAAAAGCACAATTGCGTTATTATTTTTTCAATAATGCATTATTAAAAAGACGAAACAGCTGGTAAGCATCACTAGTAATTTTGATCGGCCATTGAATTGCTACGAATAAATTGTCTCATCCTCTGACCTGTGTTTTGTATTTGTAATAACCGCATTTTAAAAAAAGAAAATAAAAAATAATAATTAAATAATAATTAAATTTATTAAATCTTAATATTCAAATTCAAAAAGAAAGTCCAAAATTTAAATTTAAATTCAAATAATTAAAATCTCTGAATTTATTAGATGAGATTATTTGGTTTAAATTTCAGAATTCAAATCTAAAATTTGAGTTTAAATTAAATTAGGAAAATTCTATACATCATGTTTATAAATAAGATCATAGAGGGAGTCCTCATAATTTTACCTTCTCTCCCAAATTCTTAACCGTCGGGTTTTCTCTCTAAGTAAAATTTCTTTCCTAGATTTTCTCTCTTCCTCTGTCTCTCTTCCCTTCTCTTATCCTAGAGCTATACCCAAATATCTAGAAGAACATGAAGGAGACCAGAAGCACTAGAGGAGATCAAGAGGGCGCAATTGAAGAAAGAAGAACAACCCTACAAAATTCGATATGTAAATAGACGGATCCCAATAGATAGGTTATTATGATATTTAAATTACATACTATGGGTCATGCTAGATATAATAATTAAGATGTTTAATTAAGTTATTTGATCCATGTTCAAATGCCTAGATAAAAAAAATAATTGTATGATAGAGTTCCTGTTAATAAGAATTGATAAGAGTAGAATTTTAACTCTGGATTAATCCTAGAGATATTTAGAATTAATCCTGCAAAAATATAAACGAAAATAATATCTTTCTGCGACATTACGATCGTGAAATAAGGTTTCACGCCTCATGACAAAAAAAGGTATACTTATTTAGGTTGACCCCGTTCCCGAAAAGCTTACCCCAATAATCTCTTTTGTAAACAATTTGTGCCGATTTATTTTTATTTTTCTACTTTTTGAATATTCGGTATCATCATTATTGGATTTGGGGAATTTAAGAAGGTTTTGACCAGATTTCATGATTTTAGTTGTTTGAGCATTTGAAATTTGAATTATTTCCTTTTTCGCTGCAGCTGGAGGGTCAGGATAACTGCCATAACAACCCAGGATAACTGTCATAATAGTCCAAGATAACTTCCATAACAACACAGACCTTACCTGATATAATCACCTAGATATTACTTATTATAACAGCCCTGACCGAGATCTTTTCTGCCATAATAGCTCAGGTGAATATTTTATTTGTAATAACAGCCGGAATCTTACCTGTCAAAACAGCCTGGGGCGAGATCTGGGGTGTCAGATTTGGAAGTCTACCTGCCAGCCTGGAGCATGACTTGTG
>LTAE01005810.1:0-11741 GCA_001647135.1 Pontederia paniculata | reverse complement strand
AAAGAGCAGATGGGTGTGATTCAGAGGTGAACCCAGGGTTCTGGTGTCCTCTCCTCATTAGAATTATCTTTCTTTTAATTTCTGCCTTCTTTATTTCAAAAATCCAAAAATATCATTTCTGTTTCAATTGATTACCCCTCACCTATTCCGGTTAGGGCTTGAACCTCTGGTGTCAAGCTCCCTAACCGCGAGAACTTGACTGAGGAACAACAGTAACAGAGGCATGAAAACGAAGTTTCCCTGTAGATCGATACCTTAAGTACTCGACGATTGCCGTATACTTGCGGTGATAGGAGTGTGCTAGGTTTATAAATATTAAAATTTGAAGTGAAGACAAACCTTTACAGAAGATTGATCTTGGTTAATCCCCTAACCTGTGGTCATTTTCTTTTCTACCCCACACTTCGCATCAACGCCCGTGACTGCAATGACACGGCTCTGCGATCCTCGCAATCATGAACCAGACGCCAGGTGTCCCGTCACGGGCCGTGATAAGGACTTAACGGGTCGTGATGTGCCCGGTCATGGGCCGTGATATAGACTTCACAAGCCGTGAACCGGGAAGCAAATGTCGAAGTTCAGGCCCACGATGCGACGAATTTGTCGTAGATCGTATGATGATTTACGGCCGTCATCCTAAGGTTACGTGCCGTGAAGGTTGGCCACGCCGTGAAAGATGGACCGTTGTGGACCGTGAAGACGGAACGAACGACGATCACAACCCAAGATCACAGGCCGTGAAGGAACTTCACAGACCGTGATGAGACGTCACGGGCCATGATGGACAGCGGAACAAGGGTCGACTATGCAACCGTCGATGAAAAGCTCACACCGTGAACTAGGTTCACGGTCATGAAGGAAACTTCACAGGCCGTGAGGTTGCATTATGGGTCGTGAAGGATGCTACAAAGGAAAAGGTAACGGACCGTGATGATATATCATGGGCTGTGAAGGACGATATGAAGGCCGTAACGGCGATAATATAAACATCACGGGCCGTGAAGCCGATGGTCACGACCGTGATTTGTATTTCACGGGCCGTGACAAACTTGATGAAGAATATGCTTATTTTTAATTAAGCCATGGATGATAAAAGATTAAGGCAATTATGTTAAATACTGAAAATATGTTTTATTTGATATTATTTATTGTCTTATGAACATTAAGGATTAATTATGTGGATAAGATAAAGGGTCACCATGCTTCACCTAAATTAAATGAGGTCGTCATATATCGTTAAGTTTTGAGAGCGAAGTGATGTTTTAATATAGGACGGGTAGGACAATTGTCACACAGTTCCTGTTGCTTAGCTTCTTTCCGCCATGCAATGAAAAGATTTCTCGAGCATCCTATATTAGTCATGACTTATGCACCCCCATTGACCTATGACGAGACCTCCAAAACTCATGAGGAATTCAAAGTCACCAAAGCGACCCTCAAAGGCATTTCAAAGACACTAATGTGATAAGTCAAAGATAACAAAGATAACCATTTGATTTAAATGTTGCCTTTGCATATTGCATTAGAGGCTTAGGGTTATTGATGATGATCCTTGATTGATGTTCATTGATGATGAATGAAGATGAATATTTAAAGATAAAGTATGAAAATCAAGATGAATAATGATGATGTAGAGTGATTGATGTTTGGCCATAGCCAGCTCACTATTTATGTAAAGAATACTTAGAGTGATTGATGTTTAACCATCAGTCATAGCTCACTCTTGATGCAAATATGTTAAATATGATGAAGTAAAAGATGGTATGTTAAAGATGATAAGATGAAAGAAAGTTTATAAAGTATATTCAGAGTGATTGATGTTTGGCCCTAGCCATAGTTCACTCTTGAGGTAAAGTTATAAAAGATGTTAAGTTAAAGATGATAAGATGATGATCAAGATGATGAAAGATAAGTAAGAAATGTAAGAAAGTTAAGAAAAAAGAAAATCGATTTTTTTATTTTATCATTAGCTTATTCTTGTGCTTTTTATTTATCATGACATACTTATCTATTGATTGTCTTACATACTGGACTTCATAGCTCATGGATACTTCTCTTTTCTGTATTGAATCATGTAGGTGAGTAGTCTGCAGTACAGGATGCTGGTGGTGCATGCGGCGACTGATGCTCGTGATGGCTGACTTTGCACATGTCTAGTTGATCCTACTAGTGTCTCCTTCTTTAGTCTTTCTATTTGAGTTGTTCTAGTTAAACTTTTGAGACATTTATTTGATGTAAGACTTCCGCATATTTTCCTTATATTATAGAAAAAATTTTGGACTCCTTAAAGTTTTTAATTCTTCCGTATTTTGTTGATCAAATCTTATTAGTCAACCTTTAAGTCAAGATATATATGATATCATAGCGTTTTTAGGAGGGCATTCTGTCGCGTGACGGATTGATCTTCTTGGGGCGTTACAATATTTCTCACAAGTCATAACTCAGTAGGATCATCTTGTTCTAGGGTAATAATGTATTGTTTATTGTTTGGAGAAATAGGAAATCATTCAAGCATTCTACAACATTAAAAAAACTATACTGGGGCTTTAATAAAGATAAGAATCGGACTAATGGTGGTTACACAGAATTTTTTCACAAGTTTGTGTCATGTATCTTCAATGTACTCGGCTTGATTACTCCACGAGCAAATTCCTGAATCTGAATATATGTGATCTATTCCATCAGAAACAATTGTAATTTGGAAGCAAAGTTGAAACTCCACATTCTCGTCTGATCACCAAGTAATCATCTGATTAGTTCTTTGCAGCTCTGCATTGTATAATTAATCACAATATTTATACTGAATGTGCACTTAGAGCTGTTTCTCAATTACAAAACCACATGATCATTCATAGTGTTCTGCAAAATTGAGATCAGGCTGTATGAGGACAGATTTCAAGACTTGTCAATTTTTGAGCCCTTTTGTGGACTTAGGAGGTTGGAACTATAAGTCCATTACTTTCCAATCCCTCCATTTGTGCATTCAGGTGGTTAGGAAAGTTTCAAATGTTTGTGGGCACCCTACCGGCATTTTTGTGCATCCAAAGCTTCTAAAACATGGCCAAGAAACCAACCTGATTCCAAGAGGAAGGGACCATGACAAGGTTGCGTGTCCTAGTCACACCGTGTTTGTACAATCCACTCATCCAGCATAATCCAACAATTGTTTCCACGTTTACCATATTATTTCATTTAAAATGAAAAGGCGAAAATGATGATCTCCATGATTCGATTTAAATATTTTCTTCACTTCGAAAATAATTGAATCAAAGAATTCTTGATTCTAATTATATTTTTAAATAAATAGTTAAGTTTACACCCTTCTTTTTTTTTCTTTCACATCTTATTTTTATTAAATTTTTTAAATGAACCATTGATATCTAAAACTACGAGCATTAATTTAGTTTAAGTGTATAGAGAATTTCTTCTAAAAAAACTATTAACAAGTTCAAATTCAAAATTACTAATATTCTCATCTCTCACGAAAAAGATATTACATATATATACGTGAATATGTCTTGAATTGATACATTTTAAAATGTGCGTATCGTAATCCAAAACGAATAATATTTTAATGGGCTCAACACGCCCTAGTGAAATTGATCGGATAACTCTCATATCCTTCACTCTTCTTTACGCTTCTCGGTGAAGTGTTAAGAGTTAAGACAGCTGAAAAGAGCATCATCTTGGAAAAAAGGGTTTAATTAGCGCATAACATATTTAGAGTTTATTTTTTCTTAAATATAAATTTTGAATATTATAAATGTTTGATAGAATTAATGAATATCACTTTTAGTTGATTGCTAAGAATCTCCATTCATTTATTATAAATAAATAAATGTAAGTATTACGTGGAATTTTAGGGATGCAATAATTAGATGAGATGACAGTTGGCACTCCTCCTGGCTCATGCACTTTCATTCTTCTTCTTGTTTATTTGTGCCTCCCCTAACAACCATTAACCGAATTATTCATAGAACAGCACCACCGCCCCTACAAATGCATGCATCTAAAATAAAAATAAATAAATAAATAAAAATTTAAAAAAAGATGTCTCAAGACCATAAACCACCAAATCACCAATGCATGATTCCCAACTCCCAATCCATTGCTCCGAAGAAATTGCATTGTTTATAAATGGATGTTCATGCATAATATTACAAAATACATAAAAAAAATAAAATTAAGAATTAAGTATATAATTATGATCTTTTTATTAGCTTAAATTTTTTAATTTAATATTACATTAGAGCTAGAGATACTAAATTTAAATTTTAATATCACTCATATAAAAAATTATTTTTTTCCTAATTATTTATCTTTAAATTAGATCAAAATTGTTAATAGAATTATTAATAGCACATCATCTCTCGATTCATGTGTGCTATTGTGCTCCTTTACTTTTTTAATATTCGGCTTTCTTTCTGTTCGGAGAGAAACATATTTTTTTATCAAGGTATTTAATTCATTAACATCTAATTTAGAATTTGAATGAGAGAGCAAACCAATATTAAATTCAAAATAACTTCGTTGCCATGAAATTTAGACTCATTATTCATATGTCAACCAATTTGGTTTGAAAAAAAAAGCGTGTTTGGGTGTTAATCACAATCCATGGCTAAGAGAGAAGAAAAAGAAATCCCAAGCAATTGGAGCCGATCGTGTTACCCGATTTTTTTCATGGAAGGCCACCAAACTCGAATGAAGTGATAAGGTCTCGGCACCTACCACCTACCTCTTCCCATCGGAAGCATATGTGTCAATTTATTTTAATCCTTCAACAATGTTAAAAAAACATAACTCAATATGTGAAAAAAATAACAAATTAAGGTGAAATGAAAACTTTTTTTATAAAAATAAAAATAACAAAAAAAATCTATTTAAATCCTTCACATCCGGAATCAAAATTAAAATCTCATCCATCCTAGGAAGTTACATCGTATCAATAATGCACCCTCGCCAAAAGTTTGTAGACATTAAATTGGATCCCAATGATCACCCATCGAAACAAATAATTGGGGTTAGCTAATGTTCAAAATTTCATTATTCTACATGAAATTATTTGTTAACAAAAAAAAAAGTTCACGTTTGATAAAATATATTCATATATCCAGCTCTAGAGAAAATATAATTTTTTCCTCTCATACTATATATGTGGCTCTTATCTTTTTCTATCATTATTATATAATCAAAACAATGGAAAACCAATATATTTATTTATTAAAAAAAACACTTTCTCCAAAATTCAACTTAAAGCATTACGCGTCATAAATGGTAGTTTCGTAATTTATGACCAAACTATGTGGCAATAATATTACTTCATAAATCCCTGTTTTATAGCAAACCACGGCTTTGGCCTCCTGCGGACTAATCGACTCCCGGGACTGCGAAAGCAGACCTAGAAAACATACAAGGCAACGCTTCCGCCACTGCCGGAGATGTGCCCGACAGCGAAGAATCCGGCGACTTCCGCCGCTGCCGGAGATGGTCCTCCGACGGATGTCGACGGTGCAAACGACTCTTACGACTGGCGCCAGGAGGCCGTCGAAGGAGGCTCCCTCCGCCACGTGGACCTCGAGACGGGATCCAACGGCTGGGCCTCCCCTCCGGGCGACCTCTTCCACCTCCGAGGTCCGGGCTACTTCTCCCGCCGACAGAAGTGCCCCTCCGGCGAGTGGCTCCTGAAGCCCGCAGGCGTCGACTGGCTCCGCTCCCCTTCCCGCCTCGACGACGTCCTCGGCCGACCCGACAACCGAGTGGCCGCTGCTCTCAGGCGCGCCCACCTCCTCGGTCGCTCCCAGAAGGCCTTCCTCTTCGCCGTGAACCTCCAGATTCCGGGCCGCGAGTGCCACTCCGCGGTCTTTTACTTCGCTTCCGAGGAACCCCTTCCGCCGAGCTCCCTCTTCTACCGCTTCGTTCACGGCGACGACGCCTTCCGCAACGCCCGATTCAAGATCGTTAACCGCATCGTGAAGGGCCCCTGGATCGTGAGGACCGCTGTCGGGAACTACGCCGCGTGCCTCCTTGGAAAGGCGCTCACCTGCAACTATCACCGCGGCGAAAACTACCTGGAGATCGACGTCGACATCGGGAGCTCGGCGATCGCCAACGCCATATTGCACCTGGCGCTTGGCTATGTCACGGCAGTCACGATTGACATGGGTTTCCTGGTGGAGTCGCAGTCGGAGGAGGAGCTTCCCGAGCGCCTGTTGGGCGCCGTGAGGGTCGCTCAGAT
The DNA here is from genome assembly GCA_001647135.1 of Pontederia paniculata. Taxonomy (NCBI): domain Eukaryota; kingdom Viridiplantae; phylum Streptophyta; class Magnoliopsida; order Commelinales; family Pontederiaceae; genus Pontederia; species Pontederia paniculata. The sequence goes on along the minus strand of LTAE01005810.1, from coordinate 5,506 downwards.
GGAGATGGGTTCGGCGACGTTCGTAGATACAAGGCTGAAGGCGGCGGAAGTAAAGGGAGGACGCAGCTTGGCGAAGGTCAACCACCACAATCACCAGAAGGGCACCAAGTAGCATGAATCATCTGCAGAGGCTTTGAGGATTATGAGGAAGGTTAGAGTCTTCTTCTTCTCTCAGTATTTGTGGAAAAGAAGACATTTTTACCAGCTTTGTAGATATAATCAATCGATTCCGGACAAGGGAATAAATTGGGGATTGAGAGGATTTATTGTTCAATTGCTTCCTCGCCTTCGTAGGTGGAAAAGATGAACCTTGATCATATCTAAATTCTCAGGATAGTTTTCTTGGAGTAAAAAATTCTCAGGACATTTGTTCTGTTCTTACTGTACTCGATTACTATTAAAATTGGCGACATCTTATTATATTTTGGATTCTTTCAAGTTGGAGCAATAATGTGTGTTCTTTATGCATTTGCTTGCTATTTTGCCTCACATTGCTCTTAACGATGTTGCTCCAGTGGAACTACCAAATTATGGAGGCTGAAAAAAAAACCTGACCTTGTTTAGTTGTTGTTGGAGATAAATATATATGTAATTTGTGTACCTGGTGGCCGGTTGCCATGTGTGTGTGTGTGAGAGAGAGTGAGAGAGAGAGAGAGAGAGAGAGAGAGAGAGAGAGAGAGAGAGAGATTTTGGGATTATATATTTTGGTGGTTTTTACACAAAAATAGTTAAACGGATTGTGAACATAGGAGATTCATCTTCAAATCATATGTTTTTTTATCATTTCTTGTGATATTTCTCCTTTTGTTCTACGTTTCCAATAGTTGTGATTTTGTGTATTAATATTGGAATGGTTGGATTGCCTTGCTTATGAGGAATCAATGCCTGTTCATTGAATCTTTTCTTTTGTGCATTCTAATTGTTGGTTCTCTAAGTCTTAAAGTTAGGGGATTGCTTCTAGATGGGTGAAATCAAATGGCATCTGACATCAAAGGTTTTGTTGAACATGTGTTTTGGTGTACAGATGCATACGTAATAAGGGAGCTTTACAGCTGAGAAGGGGGGAAGTCTCTGTATTTTAGTGTTCCTTTTCTTGGAGAAAATAAAGTACTGAGATGCTCTCGCCTGATTACTGAACACTAACATGAAGTACATGAATCATGAAAGCACTAACTTTATGGAAGTAACAATCACCACATACTGGCCTAGGATACTTTGCATTCGATTCTGAAAAATCGTAATATTTTGGAAAGTTTACCCTGTTAAGAAATCTAGATAGAGAATAGTAACAGTTCAAGGACTAATATCCACTTCTGTAATGTGATTCTGTTGTGAAAATTCGAGTAAAATTGAGTTGCTGGATATATAGTTGGGTTCATTTGCATGATGTAGATGATGAAATGTTAATATCCATGTCTTACGTAAATCTTTCTGCAATTATGTAGAGTTAAATTAAGTGTATAAATTTGCAACTTTTCTGATAAACAAGCTGCAGAGCGAACACTTTTTTCACGATGCAATATCCATCAGTAATTCAAGTTCAAAAACAAAAGGTTTTAGTCTCTAATTACTGTCAAGCTGAAAAAGGAAGCTAAGTGTCATATTTACGTTTTGTCAACATTTCTCTATCAGGTCCATGCCAAAGCCCTTATCCTTATCAAGTGACACATGTGAAAGTTCCACTATAGCGAAGTCTTTATACTTGTCTATTCTATATTTGTATTCTATTCAAACATCACCCTCAGTTGTTGTTTTTAGAAAAGAATGTGTTCCAGTGTTACCAAATCTTTGAAGCTCTTTTCTGTGCAGTATATTATTACTTAATTGTTTCTTAACCTGTTTCAAAGTTGTTGAAAGTTTTTTTTTTTTCGCAACACCCACGAGTGCTCTGAAACTACTATGGTACCTTTAGACTTTTATTGTTGCGTAGTTGTCTTTTAGCCTATTACAACAGTTTTATAGTTGATTCGTACACATTAGTAACTTTGTTGAGGTGTTGGATCAACCTCGTTGATCCGGTTAATGAAGCTGTTCTTGGAAACCCTCAAAACAATTCTTTTTGGTACTGATTAAAGCTGCCAAGTGTACATATATGTATTGAGATCCATAGGCATTTCTATTTGGCTTCTTTTGTGGCTGCAGTAATCGATGTTTGTGGTCCTCATACTATGAAAATATATTTTGTTTTATTACAGATTAATAGACAAGCAATATGTGCACAATGTTTTCTTTGATTTAATTTAAGATGAAGACAGTGTTTGTACAGTTGGATATGCAACTTGGAAACTAGTGTTGCTAAATGCCATTTTACATAATAATTATCCATGCATTATCATAGTGCTCCATGTTCGACTGTCAGTATCCGTAGGTACTCTGAGCTGTGGCTTCACTGAAACTGAAAAGTAGTACTTTAGTAAGATTATTATAGTGAATTTTGTCTAATATAACATGCATACATAATTGTGTATATATTAATATTATTTTAATTCAACAATGCAAATTATATATATATACACACTATGAGTTCCATTCATAATCTTACCGCCCCTTTTTTATCATACGGATTTATGTCCCTGATTATTATGATTATGTAACTTGGTACAGGAAAAAAACTTGATTATATATTAAGGTTCTAAAGATTTTTTCCCTCCAAGATCTGTATTCTAATTATGCACTGTTTATTTAGCACCGTAATATTACCAAGCCAATATCTGATGAGTTCTCATAGTTTAAATTACTACGAACATTAACATAATTCCCAAATAAAGTTAAAGAAAAGATAAAATAATTGGCTTCTGGTGAGAAAATCTGTAATGCAATATATATGCATTTAACACAAAAGAAATAGGATTACTATAAAAATGAAAAGTCAATTTGTTAGAACTTAAGCGATTGACAATTTTTGTCATCCAACCGTTCGGATTTTCTAATCCCAGAAAACGAGTTTTTTTTTTACTTTTCACACATGCACGAGTAGTATGGAGCTTCCTGTCCTATGAGATATCACATCAGTTTGCTTCTTATTGTATAAATTGTTAGAACTTTAAGTTGAGTTCACTATGTTACCTTTTCACATTATTTAACAATATCAACAATGTAAACATTATGTTATTTAGTATACATAAATAATGTACAGAGCAATCTTTATTATTTTATTCATTATATAAAAGATTAATAAATAATATAAACTGTTTTTCAAAATATTCTTAAATAATAGAGTTAAGTTTATAAATTTAATTTAAATTATGTAAACTTGAATTATAAATATATACCTAAACTCATAAAATTTATACATCAGATAAATAAATGTATAAAATAAGTAGTATACAATTATCTAATAATAAAAAAAAAATAATAATTATTATTCTAAAATATTATTATATTAAAATAATTAATATTTTGTTTATTAATTATAATATAAAAAATATTTAATTAATAATGTTGATATTAAAATTAATAGAAATAATAATAATAATCTATTTAATGATAAAAAATATTACTATAGTGATTAATAATAATTATACTAATTAATAAAATATTATATTATTATTTATTTGACTATTTTTTATCATTTAGTTAAATAAAATTTTAAAGGTCTAATAGATTGCTTGTGAAATAGTAATCTGAATTGCCTCGTCTCTCATAGACAATTCATATTGCCACTTCACAAGTAATCTGCATTGTCTACAATGTAGATTATCTGTAAAATTAAAGCAAAGTGAACAAGGTAATGTAGTGAGTCCAGATAATTTAATACAATATTATCGATAATGTGAAAAAATTACTTCTAAAAAAACGGCCCCTCGTTTTTATTTTTTAATATGTGAACAAAATATAAAATAAAAATTTTAAACAACTACAAAAAATGGATTGTATGATAAAAATAAAATATTATTTAATTCGATAACGATTACTTATTGATTTGAGGGAGCGGCAAAGCTTATATTTAACATAAATAATATCCATATTGAGAATTATATTAAAGAATATTAATTTTCTTATCCTCCTATTTATTAAAAAAATCTTTCTGATACTTACATAAAAAAATATTAAATATAACTGACGTTTCTGCAGAATTGACCTTTATATTCTTTATTATATTTCAGAAACTTACGCCTGAATGATTACAGAAGCCACAATTAAAGCGACTAAAGTATAATACTACAAGTAGTTAGCTCACATTTTAGAGCAAAGATATCACACTCGTTTAATTTAATTAAAGAAAATGCTCCGTCCTCTTAATATTCACATATTTAAATTCTTCTTTTTCTAAAAAATATAATTATTATGTATTAGGATATATAAGGTATACTAAAATCCTGTAACAACTGTTAGTGAGTTGAACAATAAAAGGTCTGATAAAATCCTCATCTACTTGGATATATTTAATTTTTACACTCATCATCTCTCTGAGTTAAAAAAAAAATATCATTGACATTTTCGGTCCATAATAGCGACTAGCCATGACAATTTTTTTTTTTTTCAAATTTCCTGTTCGGTTGGAAAAGTTTACTCCGATATGGTCGGGGTTGGAGTTGGCGATCACCTCCTCTGTTCAATGAAAATTCTTGTCCCACCATAAATCTTACTCCCATGTTTATTAAAATAAATATTTAATATATTATTTAATAATTAACCACTTTTAATTAAATAACTAAAAGTATTAATTAGGTCATTATTGTTTTAATAATTAAATATTAAAAGTAAAAGAAATTTAAAAAATAATGTGATAAATTAATATAAACTAGTTATTTACATTTGAAAATTCGGGGACCCAATTGTCCTTGCCTTGTCCTTCAGCACAGTTTGACATTCCCCACATCTAATTTTTATGCTCAAAGGTTACTTATATAGTTGGATAAGTCTTTCAATTAGAGTTGGATAGTTTAGAATTATATGAATTTCTTGAATCCGCCTATGCAAAGTTTTCAAGGTCTCGTATATTGCTCTTGATCTAATATTTCATTTATCCCCTGCGATCTAATATTTCATAGATTAATCATTTGTTTTGTCGTCAACACAACTCCGACCTGGTTTCTTACTCAAGTTCTCTTCGTTCATCACCTTCCGGCACATCGCACCGATAGCAAGTTAGCAACGGTCAATAAATCGTTTTAGTGGCCTATAAGCAAATCACGCTTTAAATTAATCTCACTAGATACATCACATGAATGATGCTAAATTTAATTTTAAATAAGTTTTTTTTATCAATCAGTTAATGTTAGAAGAGTAGAGTGGAGAAAATGTTTTCTGTATTCAATTCTGGTGAGGTTGTACATCTATATATAGTACATGAAAGGATCAGATGGATAATCACCAATGTCTATCTAATCTAACTAGAGAAGATCATCTAATCTAAACTAATCTAGATAAACACAAATCTAGATAATATCATATTTGGATAACAACAGATCTGGATAATATTAAATCTTTACAAACGATAAGATTAGATTCTCTAACACGTTTCCGCAAACTCAGCTTTCTCTGGATCGAAGCCTAAGTTTGT
>LTAE01005809.1:0-16218 GCA_001647135.1 Pontederia paniculata | reverse complement strand
TATGCTCACCCCTCTTATTATTATTTTGTAGGTGAGGAGGAGGAGATACTCCTCGATGATTGAGGTTATAGACCTCTTGCATGCTCACCAGGCTTAAAAGTGGAAATAATTAGGATTGTATGTGTATATGAGAGTTTGGAGATGTGCAGACTTATATTCTTATCCATTCTTGTCATATTCATAAAGTTTTACCTAATTATCGGACCCTTGTGCCCGTTTATTTTGTTATTATCATTGTCGGAGTATCTTCTACTTGTTGGGGCTCTGGCCCTTATGTTTACCCATTTTTGTTCTATTTCATTTATATGATTCGGGCTTGACCCATTATACTTGTTGTATTTGTCGCATGGACCAATTTTTAGCAAAGGTCATGCCGAAATTTTCGGAAAATCTTAGAGTTAGTTAATTTGAGTCATTGGTCTACTATATTAACCGTTATGTTATTGAGTTTGAGTTTGAATTAGTGAAAGATCGTAAAACCCCTTGCTGCACTTCGGACGACGGGTTCGGGGTGTGATATGATTAGGATCATAATTAAGACACTCGATACGCATTGCATTAGAATTATGATTAATATAACTTTGGATTGAAATAATTTTTCTTCGGTTTGGTCGATGGATTTCCCGAGGACATGGACCGTGTTCCACAACACGACCCACATCCGGTGACTCAGGCCACGTCACCCTAACACTAGGGCATTTCTCAGTGCAACTTAAGAACCATACCATGTTAGATTCTAACGCGCGGTGTGTTCTTCCAACAGAATAATGAAGAAAATAACGTAACCCTAGAACAGATAGTGTCGCCTGGGAACACGGACCGTGTTCCACTTAACATAGTCCACGTCCAATGAACTCAGGCCGCGTTACCCATGACATTGATCATTTCCCTCATCACGCTAAAACAAGTCAAGACACAGACCACATTGGGTTTCGACGCGAGTCGTGTCCCTCCTAATAAATTATTATGTTAATTGAGACCTAACCCTAAAACGAACATGTTGCCTTATTATGCGGGCCGCATTATTCGACAACACAGGTCGTGTCATTCGGCAACGCGAGCCGTGTCATCCGACAACGTGGGTCGTGTCACCATATGACACAGGCCATGTTCGTCCACAAGAATAAATTTTTTTGAACCCTTGTTTTTATATGATTTAATTGTACTGATTGATTAAAGATGATTTGATGAATGATGTGGGTTTAAGTGTCTCAAAAATATAACCTAGCTAAATCCATGGTAAGGTAAAATCTATTGATGATTGTAATTGAATTTTTGCTTGAAGATGATTACCCCTCGACTATTGTTATTGAATTATGTTCCTTAGGGAACTATTGAATTGTGTTCCTCCTCTAGGGAACTATTGTGTTTCCTTGGGAACTATTATATTATTATGGAGATATAAGTAGAGAGAAACCCTATGACCTAGCTAGTCATATTGGCATCGTGGATAATCAGAATATTCAATGCATTAATAAAACACATTGATTGTTAATGATTCTTTCACCTAAGGTAAGATAAATAGATAATGATAAATTAATGATGGATTGAATATATTGAAAGAAAAGATACAAACATCACTAAAGAGGATGCAAATCGCTGTTATTAAATGGAGATTGATATTGAAAGGTAATGCTAAAGGTCAAAGGTAAATTACCTTTCAATTGTCCTATTAATATATTGAAAATTGTTAAGGTCTATTGTTAAATAATGTTTCATCTATATATTGAGCAAATTTCTTATTTATGATCTTTACATACAAGATTTCACCACTCATGGGTTCTCCCATGCGAATTCACTGCAGGCAATACAAATGCTTAATAGGTGTCGATAGTGATGTAGTTCGTGATGGTCTGCTTTACACATGAATAGGATCCTGGTTAAGTCTTGGGATTTCTTGTGATAGAGATGGAATTGAACTCTTGATAATTTGTATTTTATTTTGATTAAGTCTTTGATGTTAGTTTTTCTACTAAAACTGATGTAATGAATTATTAGTTTTCATATTGGAAAAGAATGTTTTAGTTTAAATTTTTGGTGTTAAATGATGTGAATCAGCCTGTTGGTTAAAGTCAATTGAAATAAGCATGTAGCATCCTCAAGATCACATTCTGCGTTACAACTAAACTTAAAATATACTACAATTTCTTAATCAAATTGCATGTCCATAATGATAATGACTTTAATAAATTAAAAAAAAATGTCCCCTCCATTTTCATCGTGAAGAAGGAAAAAAAATTGACACCCCATAACTTCATAGGTTGTACATTAGTCTATGGAAAATATTAAATAATAAGTATATAGTAATAATTTGACTCATTAATTTCGATAACAAATAAAATCTTTATTTAAGAATATTTTTTTCAAAATTTGTGAATTTAAACTACTTAATATATATGCCTTAATTTAACTCCTTTGCAAGCAGTGATGAATGCATTAAACTAATAGTTAAATATAATTACGTTATGTTTTAATAAAAATAATCTAAGATGAACATGGAAAACAAGAAAAAAAGAGAAAATAAAATGATGGTGGATGTGTTTTTTAATTCAAATAAAATTGAGATTTTAATTTAATATTAATTTTGAGTGTTTATAGTTCAATTGTGATGATCCTGAAAACTTCTTATGTTTTTTTAATTTTCTTAAAAATGAATTTATAACTTTTTGATATGATATTAGTTATATGTGGATATTAACACATGGATTATGGTGTGGTTACCATATGAATACTTTTTTGTGCGTTAAAAAAAGCCTATCTATATATTAGAAAAAAAATATAAATAAATGTTAATATGTTATATCTATGCAACCTGGCTAGAACTTGTAATATCTTCATTTGTTTGGGTGCTATCAAAGCGTGTCTTAAGATCACAAATTCGTCATTTTTTAACAAGAATTACGATGACCAAGACCCCATATGCAGACTAATCTAAATGGCATCTTGACCTTAACTCAGCTTGTCATTTAAGCAATTAAAACTGATGTCAAATTTTTAGTGCATGTCACTTGAGACTTCGTTATTACAAAGAATAGTTGTGCTGCACAAAGACGAGCGCTTCCTTGGTCTCTATATTTATTTATAGTGAAATTTCATTTGAAGTTATGAAATATTGTTGTCTTAATTAAATAGTTTAGATGTATAATTCATAATTTTCTTTATTATGTTTACTCGTTGTACATTTCAAATCGAAGAAAACTCTATCAAGTAACAAACCTATGATTTTAAAATATATCTTCATCAACAATGAGTCATAATAAATCCATAAGCACTTTCTCCTTATTTCGGCAGCGCTCGAACAAGAGTATAAAAAAAATTCATCAAAAATCTTATTTATCATAATTAAATATATCATTCTAAATAATACATATTAGTTCGAGCGAAGCGACATATGTTTTCTCTTATGTTTAAGAACGATCCAGTAGCATGTTTCAAATTCAATCCTTGAAAATGCAATCACTCAAAGATAGATGTTCATGTCATCGATCTTAAGTGGTCCACTCTTTATGACCGTAAAATAAAATTACAACATGTATTAAAACTTCCATTTCGTTCTATAATCACTTCGTACATTATCGGTTTTTCCGATAACTTGTTTATGAAAAAAATAACTCTTCCAAACAATTAATAATTTAATAGATAATGTTACCGAGTCATATTCTAATCCATTATTACCTCAATTGCCAGGATTAAGTGAATGATATTTATTAGTCAATTGATCTAAATCTTAGTCGGATCACTGATGCAACGCCCCAACGAATACGGGCAGTGTCCGGTGATGACACGGGCCATGTTGGCAAAACAGGTCGTGTCCTTTGAGGACACGGACAATGTTGGCAGAGTGAACCATGTTCATTCAGGACGCGGACCGTGTTGGGATGATGTGGTAGATTTCTCATGTTCAAAATTTTCTAAACCTAACTGACCTCTATATAAACTGATAGGACTAATTACTTTTTCCTAAGCCTCATTATTCTTCTGTCTAGCCGCCAAGTGATATCCCTCTCCTCTCTTCTCTCTTCTCTCTTCCCTGTATTCTCTTTCTTGAATTTCTTTTGTCTTCACCCTCGAGATCTGTACAAGAAGATTTGGATAGAGAAGATGAACTACATGAAGACAAGGCAAAAATGACAACGTCGAACAGGGCGCAAATAGGAGACAATCCTTTCAGAGAAAGATATATGATTAAGATCATAATTAAGACACTCGATATGCATTGCATTAGAATAATGATTAATATAACTTTGGATTGAAATAATTATTCTTCGGATTAGTCGATGGATTTCCACCGGACACGAACCGTGTCATTCCACAACATGGCCCACGTATGGTGACTCAGGCTGCGTCACCCTAACACCGAGGTGTTTCTCAGTGCAACTTAAGAACCAGACAATGTTACTTTCTAAAGCGGGCTGTTCTTCCCACAAAATAATGAAGAAAACAACATAACCCTAGAACAAATACTGTCGCTTGGGAAACGGATCTTGTTCCACTGAACATAGTCCGGGTCCGATGAACTCAGGCCGCATTACCTATGACACCGACCGTTTCCCTCATCGCGCTGGAACAAGTCAAGACACGAACCTCATTGGGTTCCGACGCGAGTCGTGTCCCTCCTAATAAATTATTATGTTAATTGAGACCTAATGATGCGAAAAATGTAAACACAGGCAAATTAAATGCTAGCAAGTGCACTAGTCGAACAAGTAATATAATGATAGAGTAGAGTGTCGAACCCACGAGGAACTATGTAACTATCTAATCCTAGAGGTTAATAGGAGACAACATTGGATTTTGATTTGATTTAGTTTCAGAAACAGAAAAGTAAAACTAAAGTAAAAAAGATATTAACAATGATAATGATTGATGACTAGGGCCTAGATAAAGCATGAAATATATAAGCACCGATAGTTCTCACAGAAATAATTACACATGCAAATTTTTAATACTTTCTTTCAGATGGATTAGAAATATACCTAAGTATGATTCTCCTTAACGGATCAATCAACTGTTCAAATAATCATCATCTAACAAGCACTCCTTAACGGTTTTACCTCTCAGATTTAGATCACAGAATGCAATACGAATTATTCCTAAACTATTAACTCACCCTTAATGGGTTAACCTAATAGACCACACCTTATTCAGTCCTTAACGGATCAAAATAATATGTCATGTATTGCAAAATGAATTGATCACACTGCACAGTTAATGATCAATACATAAATTAGACTCATGCAAAAATGATCTGAAAAACAAATATTAATCTCGATAACAAGTATGAAAAAACATATAATCATCCAAAATGTAATAAAACAAATTCGTCCTAAGATAAATTACAGAAAACTATGATAAAATGTTCATCCCAACAATAAATTGAACAGGGAATACTCTTCTCTGGAAAGTGAACAACTATGAATCGTCTCCTTCACGGATCAACTCTTCCTTATCCAGCAGCCCTTCGGGAGTAATCTTTGTTCTCTGCCTTCAAAGTGTATGTTGACGGCTCCTAGCATACTTTCTCATATTCTCAACAATCTTTATATACCCTAAGGTTTCCTAGGGTTGGATTTTGGCTTCGTGATTGAATTCTCTTTTTCCTATCAAGGGTTGTGATAAACTCTTCTCAACTAGACCAAATATCAATCAAATCGCATCTCCAAAGTCTCTAGATGAATAGGAATCTTTCTGGTCGCCGAATCGTCTTGAAATCATGAATAAATAGATCTGTATAACTTCATCACGGCCCGTGATAGTATGTCACGACCCATAAATTAAGGTCTCTTCATGATTCCTCAGGTCGTCACGGCCCGTGATGGTACATCACGGCCCGTAACTCGAGCTCTAGGTAGTTCGGCATCTCGGGTTCTTCTTACTTACGACCCGTAATATGTCATCACGACCCGTAATAATTTTTGAATTGTATCTATAGCTTATGTTCGACGCCGTGATGAATGGTGACGCTCCGTGATATGACCCATCACGACCCATAACACTGTGTAACGGTCGTGTGATGAATCTGATTTCAGGTTGCAGGCTCTTGGCAAGCGTCGTGACTTTCGATAACGTCCTGTGATTGCTTTTGACACGACCTGTAACACAAGTCACGATCTGTGAAGTTCAGTGAATGTGAGTTGCTGCTTTGCCGTAGCCATAACACCCCATGACGGCTCGTTACGTGCCGAATCTGTAGCGGTGTGGTCTCTTCATGACCCGTGATACGTATCACGGCCCGTAATTTGGGCCCGAGTCATTCTGCACCTTTCACACATCATGACTTACGGCCCGTGATGGTTCTTCACGGTCCGTAATGGGTTGAACTCCAAGTTGAGTAGCTTCTGTTTGACGTCGTGATGGAGCATTGTGGCCCGCAAGTTGACAAGTCACGGCTCATAATGCGTCACGACCCGTAATGGAACACTGCTCTGTTAAGGCCGTGACTTCGCATACGACCCATAATGGACGAGGTCTGCATCTGGTCTTCATGTATCACGGCCCGTAATGAGTCCTCACGACCCGTGATAGCTGTTGTGACTTGCTACTCTTCTTCGAACTTCATTCTTTCTTCGGTGTTTGTCCAAAAGTTATTTTCTTAACCATATAAGCTGGCTCTCTATGTGATTTCCTACAAAATTACACCAAACAAGAGTAGATTTCGGACTTGGAATAATATAATCAAATAAAGTAGAAAATAGATGCATGCAATGTGAAAATGACTCAGAATAATGCCTAATGCAGACCCTAAAATATGTTGTAAAATGCATGCATCACCTAACCCTAAAACGGACACACTGCCTTATTATGCAGGCCGCATTATTCGACAACCCGAGCCTTGTCATTCGGCAACGCGAGCAGTGTCATCCGACAATGTGGGTCATGTCACCATATGACACAAGTCGTGTTCGTCCACAGGAATAATTTTTTTTGACCCCTTGTTTTTATATGATTTAATTGTACTGATTGATTAAAGATGATTTGATGTTCGATGTAGGTTTAGGTGTCTAAAAAAGATAACCTAGCTAAATTCATGATAGGGTAAAATCTATTGATGTTTGTAATTGAATTTTCTCTTGAAGATGATGACCCCCCGACTATTGTTATTGAATTACGTTCCTTAGGGAACTATTGAATTGTCATGTCGATGGTGATGCAATTCGTGATAGTCTGCTCTACACATGAATATGATCCTAGTTAAGTCTTGAGATTTCTTGTGATAAAGATTGAATTGAACTCTTGATAATTTGTATTTTATTTTGATTTAGTCTTTGATGTTAGTTTTTCTACTGGAACTTTTGTAATAGATTATTAGTCTTCATATTGGGAAAGAATATTTTAGTTTAAATTGTTGGTGTTAAATGATGTGGGCCAGCCTGTTGGTTAAAGTAAAGTTAATTGAAATAAGCACGTAGCATCCTCAATATCACAATCTGCTAGGTGACGAGTTGTGATTTTGAGGGCATGACAACTAAACTTAAAATATACTACAATTCCTTGATCAAATTGTGTGTAAATAACGATAATGACTTTTATAAATTAAAGAAAAAAATGTGCCCTCCATTTTCATCGTGAAAAAGGAAAAAATAATTTCCACCCCATAACTTCATAGATTGTACATTAATCTATTGAAAATATAAAATAATAAGTATATAATAATAACTTTGATTCATTAATTTCGATAACAAATAAAATCTTTATTTAAGAATATTTTCTCAAAATCTGTGAATTTAAACTACTTAATATATGTGCCTTAATTTAACTCCTTTGCAAGCATTGATGAATACATTAAATTAATGGTTAAATATAATTACGTTATGCTTTAATTAAAAATATCTAAGATGAACATGGAAAACACGAAAAAAGAGAACATAAAATGATGGTGGTTAAGTACTAGATTTGTTTTTTTTAATTCAAATAAAATTGAGATTTTAATTTAATATTAATTTTGAGTGTTTATAGTTCAATTGTGATGATCCTAAAAACTTCTTATGTTTTTTTTTATTTTCTTAAAAATGAATTTATAACTTTTTGATATGATATTAGTTATAGTGGATATTAACACTTGGATTATGGTGTGGTTACCATATGAATAATTTTTTGGGCGTTAAAAAAACCTATCTATCTATTAGAAAAAAAGGATAAATAAATGTTATATCTTTGCTACCTGGCTCCATCGTTGCATACATTTGATGGGTTATCCGATATTAACACATGGATTATTGTACGTTACCATATGAGGGTCTGTTTGGATGATTTGTAATTTTTTACAAAGATTTAAAATACTATAGTAATGCATTTGTCAAAAAATTGCTTACAACGAAATATTTTTTGAAGTAAAAAAAGTCTGCAGGGTGTTTGGATATACACTTCTAAATATTTTATAGTATTATAGATGTATTAGACTATAAACTATCAATAGCAGAATCTATGATGAGAGGCAATAAAAAAATAATTAATTGTGGATTATAAATTGGCAAAAATAAGGTTAATTAAAGCAAACTGGAATCAACTATATTTAATTAATTATAAATAGAAATATATTTCGATAATAATATAAATAGAAAGATGATGATTTCCTAATGACTTAATTTTTTTTATATTTATTAATAGTTCATCTAATTAAAACATAGTAAGTCCAAATATTTTGAATTCAAATCATTTTATTTAAATTCGGTTTTCTCTCTCATTGATCCACAAATGATGGATTAAGAGAAACACATATAAAAACTTAAAAAAAATAAAATTTTAGCATTGAATAATTTAATTTTAATATATCTTTAAGAAATTTTAAAAGATTAAAAAATAAAATGCTTTATAAATTCAAACAATTATAATTAGAATGTCATAATGCAATGGGAATATTTATAATATTCTCAGAAAATGTTATAGTAGTGAATATGAGAAGTTAAAATTATAAAATATAATAGAAAATCCTTAAGATAGTTATTTTAATAACATATGTAAATATATATAATAATATAATGATAATAATTTGCAAACCAACACTAATGTGGGGCCCACCCATTTGATTACGTGAGCACTTACTCACTTGGCATCATCTCTCTCTGTAAGAAAAAAATAGGTTCCACCTCATTATTTTTTTACATCGTAATATGAGAATTACGTCATTTTTTTATTCTTTTAAAATTATGTTCAAACGCTCAAAAGTATTTTTTTTTTTAAAACGACGTAATAAACGAATACGTTGTTTCTACTTCATTCCCAAATAGGCCATGAATAATTTTTTTGGCGTTCAAAAAGCCTATGCATATTAGAAAAGGTTCTTTCGGCCTTACATAAAACTTTTATTTTTATTTTTTCAATAAAAAATATGGAAACGAATTAGAATTTCCTTTTTCTTTGCAAAATTTGAAGAAAGATCCTTTCAAACTTGTGACAATGTTTGATGAATTATACGCACATTTGGGCATGAACATATTCAAATGATGGATAAACGAAACATGGGCCCTACACAATCTTCGCCCGACAAGCAAGAAAAATGCCAACATTGTTTTACATGTCACAAAATGATTTATATATGTTGGATAGTATGATTTTACACAAGTATGATGAATTAACGAAATTGTAAGAACCGAATTCTAGTTATGAAGATCGCATTAATATATGGTTCAAAATGTAAGATTGCACTTGACCCAAAGAAATCTAAGAATGTGCTTTATTCTAATACATCTTTTTTTACATAGACTTTTTGAGATAAAAACTAATAAAATTAATAGAGGAGAAACGACACAAAGGATGAGGAAGAAAACTATAATAAACTATACCTTTAGATAGACAAATTAAAAATATAGAGAGGACGGGCGCGACACTATAGAAGGATCGATTTAATAAATTGGTCCTTTTTTATTTTAACAATATTTAGTAGTTGTATGCAAAATATAATAGATTTTTAATGAAAAATTAGAAAATATATTGAAAAACTTAATAACTGCTTACTTATATATTTAAAAAGAGTAAAAAAAATAGGTTGTGACGTATATAGAATTTACCTCATTCATCGAGTCCGATTAAGATTTGTTAAACCAAATCGTGTCCTCATGTTTACTGGTTCCCATTGTTTTATAATTCTTAGCTGTATTCTCTCTTTGTTTCCTTTTCCCTTTTCTTCCATTTTTTTTCTCCTTTGACATGGCATACTAAATACTTTGCACCGTGTTTTTCCACATGTTAATTCCTCTAAACGTTTTTTCCACGAGCTTTGAAACTTATCAATTTGATTCCTAAACTTACAAACAAATAATTCAAAAACAGCTTATGGAAACTCACTCCAATATAAAAAAAAATCATATCTCAGAAAAAGAAGAAAACACTATGATTGCTACGAAAACATGCAATAAAATTTGTCACAGAAAACATACATGTTGCCTTCTTAAGTAATTAAGGATACAACGTTCATGCTATTTTATGCTTCAGGACTCTCTCTTGGAAGTTATCGATGACATGAAAGTATGCAATTCTCCAAGATTTCTTCAAACATAAAGTGCCCATAAAAATCCAAAATCCTACTACAAACCCTAATATTACACTCAGATATATCCATATCTCATCAACCACCTCTTCCTGCTTTTGCCCATTAGTTGTCAGGTTATAATCTCCACATGACTTGGTTAATGGAGGTCCACAAAGTCCATCATTGCCACCATATATTGATGGGTCATTAAACGTTTGCAATTGAGAACCTGTTGGTATTCTCCCTAACAAATTATTATCTGATAAGTTCAAGAAAGTCAAGAATGTCAAACTAGTTATGCTTGGAGGTATGGCACCCGAAAGATGATTTATGGACAAATCAAGGAATTCCAACCATCTTAGTTGATCAATTCTCTCTGGAATGGAGCCAGTTAGATTATTCCTCGACAAGTTCAAGAATTCCAAACCTGAAAGATTTACTATCTCTTTTGGGATCTCTCCTGTGAGATGATTGCCAGATAAGTCAATTCCCACTGCATACGAAAGTGTGTTTGTGATAAGCAAAAAACTACCTTTCCAAGCCATTGAAATGCTTTCGGCATAAGTGAGAGGCCCATATTTGCTCTCACTTTCTAGTACCTTATGGGCTCTCTGATTCTTTAGAGTCATCTTTTTTAGATTGCCCAAATTTGACGGTATGACTCCAGAAAGATTGTTGTTTGCAAGATTTAACAACTGGAGAGAGTCAAGTTTTGATATTTGTGGAGGAATACTGCCACTGAATCTGTTTGACTGCATGCTCAGAATCCTTAATGATGGTAGACTGCTTCCAATCCACGTGGGAATGTCTCCAAAGAATTCGTTGTCCCCTAAATCTAGTACTACTAAATTTTTACAGTATCTTAGAAACACGGGAAATTCTCCTGTGAATTTGTTAGCATTAAAGTGCAATGACTTTAAAACTGACATAGAGCTCGATGGCCATGGAATTGTTCCAGAAAAATGATTGTTAGCTAAGTTTATCCGTCTTATATGTTGCATGTCTCCTAAGCATTGAGGCAGCATTCCGGATAGATGATTATTGGACAAATCCAGAAAGTTTATTTCATATGGCATGCATAAAGATGAAGGAACTGGACCTGTAAACTTATTGTTCGACAATTGCATGATTTCCAATTTACCATTTTGTCCAAGCTTTTGCGGAATGCTTCCATGGAGATTGTTTCCGGATACTGATAACGTTTGAAGGTTTGGAAGTTGGGCAATGGCGTCCGGAAACTCTCCATCCAATTGGTTTCCCGCCAAGTCTATAAAGGCTAACAACGTATTGTTTCCAATCTCAGCTGGTATTGTGCCGTTGAGATTGTTGTGAAGGAGGTCAAGGTCATGGAGCTTACCTAAGTTGCCGATTGTGTGAGGGATAGGACCAGAAAATGAGTTTGTATCGAGAAGCAAACCTCCTACCTTCGTCAAATTTCCAATCTCTTGTGGAATTGGACCTGAAAGGTTGTTTTTAGAGACGTATAACAATTGGAGACTAGTGAGGTTGCCAATAGTGGGAGGGATAGGACCGAAGAATGAGTTTTCAGATAATGCTAGTAATATTAAGCTTACCAAATTGCCAATTTCTAATGGAATTGGACCCAAAAGGTTGTTTCGAGAGAGTTCTAATATTTGGAGTTTGCTGAGGTTACATATTGTGTGAGGGATAGGACCTGAAAATTTGTTCCCATATAGATCCAAGTATATGAGGTTTGTTGGGAGTCCAACTTCCCAAGGTATCCTTCCAGATATGTTGTTATCAGAGATGACAAATCATATGAGATGATGCCAGTTGCTGAAAAGCTGAGGCGGTAGCTCACCTGTAAACGAATTGGATGCAACATCAAATGCTCCCATTTTGGTTAACTTTGACAAGGACCTTGGAATGCTGCCATTGAGTTTGTTTCCATCCAAGGACAGAAAACTAAGGTTGGTGATGAATCCCATCTCCGACGGAATGGGACCAACCAAGTCATTCCCGCTGAGGTCCAGATAGGCGAGGTTAGAGAGAGCTGAGATGTTGGGAGGGATCAATCCGGAGATGTTATTAGAGCCAAGATCGAGAGCGATGAGGTCCGGAAGAGAAGAAAAATCCAGTCCTTGAAGCGAGCCATTGATGTGAGAAGAAGACAAGTTGAGCTCCAGGATGCTGCCGGCGTCGTCGCAGATGACACCAAACCATGACGTGCATGGAGTAGTGTAGTTAGTAAGGGACCATGAGCTGAGGGAGTCCTCGTACGATAATAAGGTGGACTTCCAGTTGAGCAGGGCCTGTGCCGCAGTCTCTGGCCTGTAGCTTGGTGATGATGATGATGAGGAGGAGGAGGAGACGGACAGCACAAGGAAGAGGAGAGAGAACGAGGGTAGAAGATGACGCTGCATTTTAATTTGGAAAGATTGGCAATGGAATAATTGATGAATGCAAAATGCATGGGATCGTTCTTTTTTTTATAACAAGAATATGGTGACCATAACTCACTCACAATTCATTGATAAATAAATTAATGGGAACATTGACCTTGACTCATGGTCCCTGTGTTTACTATACAAACTCGATGAATATCCATAGCCAGAGATTTGCCTGGTTCGTGTATTTATTATAGTGCAATTTTCATTTGAAATAAAAAAAATGAACACCTCCAAGATTGATGAATATGATAGAAAAAATGGCAACATACTATTTATATTATAACAAGTAAAAAATGGCTTCTCGTGTATCCTCGATCCCATTATTGCATCCATTTGGATCGATTGAGATAACGGATGGTGAATAGAAAAAGGTTCCTCAATATTTGGATATGGATTAATGTAGGAATATACATATGTGTGTGTAAAAGAGACGGATCTTGCTACTTCTTTGGATGATAGAAAATTTTATGATCTTTGATGTAAAAAAAAAAGTCAACCAAGGGCAAGTTTGACAATAAGATCTAAACATATATTCTGAAAAAAAAACTAGAAGGAAAAAGTAACTTTTAAAAAACTGACTTGACTTGTTGATAAATATTAACAAAATATAAAAAAAAACGTCAAACACATTAGATCGACTTGAATTGATTATTTTTTATTTAAATAAAATCTAGTTAAACCGACGAATTATTTTAAGTTCAGGTCAAATTTTATTTCCACCGATCAACTGATTAAGACAAGGATAATCCACAGCTGGAACACATCAATACACGTGATGTAAATATAGAGAATATAATTTTAGGTAGATTAAATTTTCATCTATTACTTTTACTATTTTGAATTTTTAAATTTAGTTGTAAAATATATAAATATGTCTTAACTCGTCATCTTATATATAAGTTTAATTAATAATAATTTTATTCAAGAAATTTGTGTGATTCTTTCTGGATGGATTCAGGTGTATGTACAATGGCACTATGAACTGTCTATCTTATTGAACTTTTTTATTGCCCATCTGCATGAAGTGTATATACCACTCCATCGAGCATGCACTCAAAATCCACCGGAAAAAAAAAATCATACTGAATATTAATTGAACTGCTTAAAATAAAAAGTTAAGCTATAAGCTTTTACAATTAAATTCTAAAAACCTTAAAATTAAAAGATGAAATAATAATAAATATCAGATAATATTAAAACTAGTTAAAATTATATTATTTGACTTATTTATGATATATTAGTAAACATCTATAAATATTAGTAAATTTAGTTATATAAAAATGAAATTCACTGATCATGAATAATGTAATAAATAGTACTTTAGTAATTTTAGATGTTTATGTGTTTCACAAAATATATTTATACATTTATTTTTATTTTATGATATTTTATTGGTAATGATGAAGCCAAAAAAAATGCATGAATTGTGGCCGGAGCCAATTATTAATAACCATATCTTCTTGTACCTGATATTGCCAGAAGACCGGCGAGACTTAGGATCCAAGAGTGCCATGGTGATGATTGACTAGCTAAGTCAAGAATGAAATTGGACCATTCCTGAAACTAGAAATGCAATTAATGTGTTCGTTTTCAGTTGTCATCCTCCGACAAATAATTGGTTGGGATAGAGAGAGCAGCAATCAACGTTTTTGTCTCCGTATACGCTCTAAATATTAGTATTTGTGAAAATAATCAGTATGTCAAAAAATTGTGCTAAAAAGAACTCATATCTTTTTATATTATAAATACTTAGGAATTGATCCTTGAGGATATCAAGTAGATATTTTATAGTTCATCTTGCAAGATTGGATATAAGAGAAAAGTTGATGAGAGAATATTAGAAAGTAAGAAAAGAAAAGAAAGCTAGCTGTTTTTTTCGAATTCTTCCGCCAGTAATATTATTTCTCTTTCCTACCTTCTATTTTATTATGATGTCATAAGACTTGACTTGGAAGTGGATTGAAGAGTCGAACCATGTAACACAAATTCTTATGTATTCTTTTATTTTATATGTGATTTGATTTTTTTGTCATACAATGTCTTTATGAACTATTACACACTCAAATCATTATCATTATTCTGCATTGGTTGGTATGAAACATTCTAGTTTTGGTATTATTGTTCGATTAATTAATATCAAAGCCAAAGTTTGCAAAACTAATTTGTTTATAATATAACTTAAAATGATCAGGGAAAACACAATCAAATTTGAATCTCGTATTTTGATAAAACAAATTCCGTACTATAAAATTAAAGATGGATGCAGTGTTAAAGGTGCACGTGATGCTATATTTTAAGCAAGGAAAAAAAACTAAAGAAATTAACGCTAGATAAATAGCTTTATGAAAAAGATGAATGGACATTGATAAATATTATCTTGGCTTTAGAAGATGCAGTTTTGTTGAACGATAAATCATAAACTACTATGAAGGGTTTGTCGGACAAACTATAAAATATGTATGAGAAAGTTTTTTGTTAATATTTTTTCTATGATGATAGTTGTACAATTTGAAAATGAATGATGACGAATCAATACAAAAATACTTAAATAAATTGTAAAAAATCATATGAAGAAAAAGACTACAACGTGAGAGGGGTGACAAGGTAGAAATTAAATCTTTCTCAGATAATGCGGTAAAAAGATACTTTTGGCATAAAGAGAATCGAGTTATTTTGTCTGCTTTAGATAATGGAAGTTAGTGAATTAATGGATACTTGTTATGGTGCATCATTTCATATAACTCCTTATAAGAAGTGATTTCACGCTTACATGTGATATGAGAATTAAAATATTTGATGAATGTATATGTACTATTGTTTGGTTGTAAGAGGATTTAATTAAGTTAAACCTAATTAATGTCCTTGAATTAGCATAAATAAATGAACCTGTCGCATGAAAGAATTGATTTCTCTCTTATATTGGTATGTAATATGAAAAGAAAAAAAATTCTAGGAGATCGTAGTTGCCTGATGCCATAGAAAAGATAGGGTTTCATCAATCCAGGTGAGGAGGATAAGAGACAAGAGAAAATTTTTGAAGAAAAAAGTAAAATAATGTATTTCTAATAACAAAGAATTAAGAACACTGATGTCAGAAGCCTCATTATTCTTCTGTCTAGCCGCCAAGTGATATCCCTCTTCTCTCTTCTCTCTTCTCTCTTCCCTGTATTCTCTTTCTTGAATTTCTTTTGTCTTCACCCTCGAGATCTGTACAAGAAGATTTGGATAGAGAAGATGAACTACATGAAGACAAGGCAAAAATGACAACGTCGAACAGGGCGCAAATAGGAGACAATCCATTATTATGATTTCAAGTCTTATTTCCATTGTTTATATTTC
>LTAE01005808.1:7831-27329 GCA_001647135.1 Pontederia paniculata | reverse complement strand
CAGACAACAATAATCCTCCACCACTTCCACCACTTGTTCAACCACCTGCTTATCGGACAATGAGGGATTACACTCTTGGTCAACTTGCAGAAAGACCATGCAACATCACATTGCCTACAGTAGACACCAACTTTCAAATTCAATATGGGACAATGCAGATGATCCAGCATGATCAATTCAGTGGCAATCAAGATGAAGATCCCTTCAGCCATATCAGGAAGTTCATTCAACTATGTCACACTTTTAATTTTATTGGAGTTTCTGATGATGCAGTTAGGCTTCGTATATTTTCCTTCTCCTTGAGAGGGAAAGCATCTACTTGGTTATCTACCTTGCATGTAGGCACCATCACTACATGGGAGGGGATGAAGCAATGCTTTTTCAACAAGTATTGTCCTCCACAGAAGGCAGCAAGGCTAGTCTCTGGTGTCAAGTCCTTCACCCAACAAGACACTAAATCAATGCATGAGGCATGAGAGAGATTTAAAGAATTACTTTCTAAAATATCCCAGGACCTCATGCCTCTTTATGACCAGATCCAGTATTTCTACAATGGTGCCACCCAATAAGTTAAAAAACCTGCTAGATACATCATCAGGAAGCACCATCTCTGAGAAATCTCCTGAGGATTTGTACAAAATAATTAAAAATCTAGCTTTAACCAATTGGCAGAATGAGCACTCCAGAGTTCCCAAGAACAAAGAAATTTATCAAGTGGACAACTCAACACATCTAACAGCCCAGTTGGAAGCTCTGAACAAAAAGATTAAAGCATTGATGGGCACAAAATTTTCTATTCAAACTGTGGAGACCCAGGACTTAGGTGACATTTGTGGAGAGGGGCATCCTAATCATAAATGTCCCAAAGGAACTAACTCTTCTTCTTTTTTGGCTCAAATGGAAAATGCTAATTTTGTTGCCAATAACTTTTTCAGGAATAATCAACAGGGCAATGAATTTGACTTAAGAATGCATCCCAACTACTCATCGGCAAACAGTAGAGGACCTACACCTGAATTTCAGCCACGCAACGAGGACAAAGCAAGACCTGACCAGAAGTCAAACTTGGAAGACCTGCTCAAAAATTTCATTGTCTCTGTAGATACCAAGCTCACAAATTAAGAGGCATCCATAAAAAGTTTAGAAAATCAAGTGGGACAACTGGCAAATATTATTGCTGGAAGACAACCAGGAGCCCTCCCTAGCAACATAGGGAAAAATCCAAGGGAGGATGCTAAGGCAGTGACTCTGAGGAGTGGAAAAGAGCTTCCAGAACCAAGATCTCCACTTGCTGAATCAAAGGATACTGAAGATGCTGCTCCCCAGAATCCCAGAAGAAGAAAGCAAGGGAGTTCACTGTTCCAGAAAAGCCAGGGAATCTTTCTTTTCCCCAGAAATATCGTCAGAAGTAGTTGGACAAGCAGTTCACCAGATTTCTGGAGATTTTTAAGGAAATTGACATCAACATTCCCTTCCATGAAGCCTTGAAGCAAATGCCCACATATGCAAAGTTCATGAAGGATATAATTATCAAACAAGAGGAAATTTGAAGCTACAAGGCTAGTCAAAGTACCACAGTGTTGTGCTGTCTACCAAGGGGAGCTACTTGTGAGGGAAAAGGATCCTAGAAGCTTCACCATTCCCTGCACTATAGGGGATTTCTTTTGCTCTAAAGCCTTATGTGATTTAGGTGCTAGTATTAACCTGATGCCATATTCTATATTTCTAAAACTTGGCCATGCAGAATTGAAGGAAACATCTATCATGCTCCAATTTGTTGATCAATTTGTGAAGAAACCCAGAGGACTGCTGGAGGATGTGCTGGTCAGAGTAGACAAATTTATCTTCCTAGTAGATTTTGTTATCCTATATATGGATTCCGAACCAGAGGCCCACATCATTCTTGGAAGACCCTTCTTAGCTACTGGTAATATCCTGATTGATGTACAAAAAGGTAAGATAACACTCAGGGTAAACAATGAGACATTAAACTTCAATATTTCTAATTATTTGCAACAACCTGCTAACTTATCGTGTTTCTCTGTGGATATAATTGATGAGGAATTGAGTGAGGATGCTGAGGAGATTGTCTCAGAAGTCATTATGGACCCATATGCTATGGAGGGAGAGCTATTGGAGGACATCCCAGATACTTCAGAGCAGGAGGTGGTTGAGAACTTACCCACCACCAAAGAGCAGTCTGAAGTACCAATCCCAAGATCTGAGCTGAAGGAATTACCAAAGCATTTGAAGTATGCTTTCCTTGAAAAGGATGCTTATCATGTCATCATTTTTGCTGATCTGACCGGTGACAAGGAGGAGAAATTACTAACAGTCCTCAAAAAATGGAAGAAGGTCATTGCTTGGTCTATTTTAGATATAAAAGGAATTTCTCCAATTGTCTGCATGCATAAAATCCTCATGGAAAACAATCATTGATGCGAAAAATCACCCGCTAAAACTTCAGCAAGTATATTGGTCGCACAAGTAATAAACAAATGAGTAGAGTGTCGAACCCACGAGGATTGATAAATTTTACAATCTGAAATTTTATCTTGAAATCCGATTTAAAATATTCAGTGAATTAAGAAAAAAGAAAAGAAAAGGTAGGTAAGATAAGAAAAATAAGAACAAAAGATAAAAAATGAGATTAAGATTTTCAGAAAAGATTAGATAAAAAGATTTTGTTTGTTAGGATTTAAAATATGTTTTACCAATATTGTCTTCTAGATTTAATTAAAGTGTTTGAATATTAGATGGTGGAAGAATTGATTTAAATTTATAAGACTCCGGAAACGGATGACTTAACTATCTTAATATTAAATTAAATCAGGAGTACATGAAAATGTTAAACTTAAATCAATTTAAATTAAAACGCAATAAAATCTAATCCTAAATTGTTAGGCCTCTCTCGAGTGAATAGCAATCCACAATTTATGAATTATGGAAATAGATAGACATAAATATTTGCATTCAATAATCAAAACACTTGAAAATGGCCGAACAAAAATACGCTAGGAAAATGGCCCGCGTCGCGTCCGAAACGGACCGTGTCCGGGCAGATGAAAACACGACTTACAGTAATGAAAACATGTACGAAAATGATGGCGGAGAGGTGAAAACGGCTTGTGTTAGACGAACACGGCCCGTTTTGACTCGGCCGAAAATCGCAATTTGCAAAAATCCGATCGAAAATTAATTAAGAGCAAAATACTAACGATATCTTTCGATTAAAGTTAATAAAATACTCAATAAACTTGAAATGTATCAAATCACAAACTAAATAAGATTTAACAGAAATTATTTCTAACAAAGATGATTCTAAGCTTAATGAAATAATATTAGAAAAACAAACAGATCTGCAGAATCTTATTGCTTTCTAGATCTTCAATCCCGCTTCAAGGCTTCTCCTCCAAAGTTGGCTTCTCAGCTCTTCAAAAACCTGGAAAATATGAGGAGTTCTCTGATTCTATTATGTCTTTTTAGAAATATGTTGTCAGAGAGAATAGCCTTCGGTTTGATGTATGGAGGTCTATTTATAGGTGAAATTCGGAGGTGAGGCCTGGCATCACACGGTTGGGAAGAGTTTGAATCGAATAAGAATTGATAACAATCATCGGATCGGCGAACCGACATGTGCGGTGACAACACAGGCCGTTTTATCCAAACACAACCTGTTTTGGCAGGAATAAGAGTTTGAGTGCAACACTACTTTGAGCACGGTGGGTGCTGCTCTGGAACGATGACACGTGGCACAATCTGGGACGTCGATGGTGTTCGTTTTGATCCAACACAGTCTGTTTTGAAGCAACACAGACCATTTTAGCTTGATGGGAAACGAGAGCTTTTTCGTCAATGTTGAACACAGGCCATTTTGATTGAAAACAGGCCGTTTTGGCATGACCAAGTTGGGAGATCCGAAAGCACGAGTTGAACACGGGCCATTTCGAAGGAACACAGGCCGTTTTGGCTTGGTGGAAAATGCGAGTTGTATAGATGACTTGAACCTGGGCCGTTTTGGATGAACATAGCCCGTTTTGCTCCATTATTTTCTGAGTCCACACGATTAAATCTCCTTTTTAATAAATTTGGGATAAATTGATGTGATTTTCCTGAAAATTAACCATATATAACACTTAGGTAGAATCTGACTCATAAATGAAATATCAACTGAATTAACTAAAATAATGCATGAATTAATGTAAAATACTAGAAAAATAATATGAAATAGATGCATGTAATATGTATATTTTTGCATGCATCAATCACAAGCACACAGATTAGTTTCAAAGAAAGCTAAATCCAACTTTGAAGGAAGTAGTGAAAAAGGATATCAAACTTTTTGATGTAGGCATCATCTACCCCATCTCCGGCAGTGCATGGACTAGCCCAGTGCAAATGGTTCCTAAGAAGGGTGGGACAACAATAATAAAGAATGAGAAAAATGATCTAGTACCCACCAGGACTGTCACAGGTTGGCGTGTGTGCATCGATTATTGCAAACTCAATGAGACCACACGAAAGGACCATTTCCCACTGCCCTTTGTTGATCAGATGCTTGAGAGAGTTGTAGGACACAGTTTCTATTGGTTTCTTGATGGTTATTCAGGTTATAATTAGACTTCTTTTGCACCTGAGGATCAGGAGAAAAGTAATTTTACTTGTCCTTATGGCACATTTGCATATAGGAGGATGCCATTTGGACTTTGCAACGCTCCTACTACTTTCCAACGCTGCATGATGACAATTTTCGCAGACATGAATGAAAAGATTCTAGAAATATTCATGGACGATTCACACTGTTTGGTAGCTCTTTTGATAATCGTCTAACAAATTTAAAATCTATTTTGCAGCGCTGTGAAGAGACTAATCTAGTCCTCAACTGGGAGAAGTGTCATTTCATGGTACATGAGGGCATTCTCTTAGGCCACAAGATCTCTGAAAAGGGAATCGAAGTGGATAAGGCAAAGATTGATGTCATTGCCAATCTCCCACCTCCTACAACAGTCAAAGGGGTGAGAAGCTTCCTAGGACATGCTGGTTTCTTTCACAAATTTAGAAAAGACTTCTCAAAGATCACTAAATCCCTCACCAATCTCCTCTCAAAAGATGTCAACTCAGACTGTATCGCTACCGTCAACTTGCTGAAGGAGAAGCTTACTGCCCCAGTTGTTGTAGCACCAGATTGGAGTCAGCCCTTTGAGCTGATGTGTGATGTCAGTGACACCTCCATTGGTGCAGTGTTGGTCCAGAGGCGAGAAAAGATTTTCAGAGTTATCTATTATGTCAGTCGCACACTGACACTGACACAGATGAATTATACGACTACTGAAAATAAATCTTTAGCTATAGTTTTCGCTTTTGATAAATTTTGCTCTTATCTGATTTGTTCAAAGGTGATTGCTTACACTGACCATGCATCTATAAAATTCTTGATGACAAAGAAGGATGCAAAACCTCGAATGCTGAGATGGATACTCCTTCTACAAGAATTCGACGTGGAAGTGAGAGACAAGAAAGAAGGGAACAGAAAATGTGGTAGCTGAGACCACCTCTCATCATTGGAGACTGCACCCAGTGAAGAGACAGACATCTTGGAAGACTTCCCAGATGTGCACATCTTCAACTGCACAATCATTGCCGATGTAAGGTTGATTACTAACTCTCCTTGGTTTGCTGACTTTGCCAATTTTTTAGCAGGGGATGGATACCTACTTGATGGACCTTACAACAAAAAATGAAGTTTTTCTCTGATGTAAAACATTATATTTGGGAGGACCCATATTTGTTCAGGGTCTGTGCTGATCAGATCATCAGACGTTGCATTCCTGATGAAGAAATTCAGGGCATAATAGAGCATTGCCACTCAAAAGAAGCTGGAGGACATTTTGGGCCCAACAGGACAACTGCTAAAATTCTAGAGAGTGGGCTCTACTGGCCCACAATATTCAAGAATTCCCAGCTTTTTTGCAAATCATGTGATCGTTGTCAAATGACAGGTAACATATCTAAGTGAAATTAAATGCTCTTACAAAACATGTTATATTGTGATATATTTGATGTGTGGGGCATAGACTTTATGAGACCCTTTCCTAAATCCTTTAACAATGAGTACATCTTAGTTGCTATGGACTATGTGTCTAAGTGGGTAAAGGCACTGGCCTCACCTACCAATGATGCAAAAGTGGTGGTGAAATTTCTGAAAAAAAATATTTTCACCAGATTTGGTACGCCCAAGGCCATCATTTCTAACAATGGCTCACACTTCTGCAACCAACTTCTTACTAATCTGCTGGGCAAATTTGGAGTGACCCACGAGCTGAGCACCCCTTATCATGCTCAATCATGTGGTCAGGTGGAAGTTTCAAACAGGGAAATCAAGAGAATACTTGAGAAGATAGTCAACTCATCCAAGAAGGACTGGTCCCTCAGACTGGATGATTCTCTCTGGGCCTATCGGACTGCAGTCAAAACACCAATTGGAATGTCTCCCTATAGGCTTGTGTTTGGAAAAGCATGTCACCTACTAGTGGAATTACAACACAAAGTCTACTGGGCCACAAAATTTCTGAACTTCGACCCTAGTGAGTCAAGAAAAGAGAGACTACTCAAGTTGAACGAGCTCAACGAGTTCCGAAGCAACGCTTGTAAAAACAGCAAGATATATAAAGAACGCACAAAAAAATGGTATTACCAGAGAATTCAGACGAAAGATTTTCAGCTTGGTCAATATGTACTTCTTTATGACTCCAAACTTAGGTTGTTTCTGGGTAAACTCAGGTCCAGATGGACAGGGCCATTTGAAGTAGTTAATTCCTCTCCTTTTGGGGTCGTTGAACTGAAAACATCAAAAGGATCACAAACTTTTAAAGTCTATGGGCATCGACTGAAATATTATATTGAAGGAGTCCATCATGTCAAAATAGGGAACATCGTTCTGAAAGAACCCTAGATCGGGTCAACTTAAGTCAATCTAACGACTATAACTTAGAACTACACTGACTAACCCGTATTTTTCTTTTTTCTATTTTGTTTTTCTTGTTTTCTTTTTAGGTCGTGTCAAATTACGGTATAGAACACGGTCTGTTCTGATCAAAACGGATCGTGTTCGAAGGAAGAAGAAGGAACTTTGGAGGACCGTTTCGCCGTTGAGGAAAACAGACCGTTTAGTCTTTGGCTAAAATGGACCGAGTCTGTAATTACCAGCATGCATATCAGCCGTTCAAAAAGACATATAAAATGGTTCGAGTTTTTCTTGTCAAGTGTCTCGGGATCCGCATCAAAGCGTCACATCAGTCAACGAGTCAGCGAACTGTCAAATCCTACCTCGAGATCACGTAAGACAAAATGGACCGTGTTTCCAACACGGCCCATGTCTTTTCACGTCACATCTGTTAGCACACATGCCTGTGCTCCATGATCCCTGTGTCGCCTCGATCGCCGCGCTAACCGCCCGCGTCCACAAACCACATTAATGAGGTAAATTTTATTTTTTTCTATAAAACCACTTCCCCTTCCTTTTCTTCTCCATCTGTAGATCCCATAGCATTCCACCTTCGCTCTTCGCAACTTAGGTAGTGTTCTTCTCCACCACGCCCGACCGTGTCTGCAACTCTGGCCGCATCTGAAACTCCGTCCATGTCTGTCGATCGCCAGCAACAACACGCCGCATCTCCATCTCGAACTCCGGCTGCGCGCCGCCTCGATCGCCCATGCTCGTCTTCCCCGACTGCGTCAACAACTCCGCCGCTCTTACTACTGCGTACTTATTCTCCAACCGGTTTCTTCAATGCGGCCCCATCATCTCTGGCCATTTCAAATTCCGCCGCGTCCTTCGATCGGCCGCCGCATTCTTCACATCGGTGCATCACTAGCCACAACACCGCCTCCAACATAGATCGTGTTTGCCTCGATTGCCTGCGTTCTTCTTCTTCAATCGCGCTCGTCTTTTCTGACTGTGTAAGCAACTCCGTCCGCGCTCTCACTCTGGTCGCGGTCCGCTTCTGCAAGGCACCATGCCAACGGCCAACACCGCGTTCGAGCACGCCTTCAATGTCAACCACGTGATGTCTAACTCTGGCCGCGTGCAGCCCCTCGATGCCAAACTCCAGACACCTGCCGCCCCTTCGTCTTCAACAACGCACCACGTTTCTTCTCCTTCCAGCGCGACCCCCGACGAACCGAAGCACTGCAACGAGTCGCATCATCATCTCTCTAACATGGCCCATTTTTTTCAGCACAGACTGTGTTTAGCTTCTTCGACACTCACTGTTTTTATTTCTCCAGTGCGGCCATTTTCGATTACAGAATGCCTCCCCGCTGCCGAACCTTATAAGTAATGGAGGAGGAGGCCCGAGCCCAGATGCTAGACCCAACAATGATTCCAAGTCCAGTGCACTTTCAGTACAAAGACCGGGAGCATGAGCGATTATATCAGAGGATAGGGAAACTGCCAGTCATAGCCACTAAATATGCCTGCCTCTACACTATGCACCTGCTTGGAGTCTATGATGATGTTGTCACACTTTTTGGTCGGGTCAGCATGGGCGAGTTTTTTACTAAAGCAATGGTCGACTTATGTAAAGCTGACTTATGAATTCTTTTGAGGCCCATCATATCGGCAGACTGACCCCACATAGAGAGAGGTCCAAACGGGAGGTGCCCACTGTCTCCTTCCGGATATACAATGTGGATTTTGAACTGACCCTGAGGGAACTCAATGCAGTGTTTGGATTCCCTGAGCTCGACCATAATCCTGATAACACTGATTTCAGCCCCTTTGAGTTTTGGAGGGCCATTACAGGAGAGGACCATCTACAGCTGGCGCGCACCAAGGGGAGCAGGATCCAGAACCCAGTCCTGAGATATGTCCACATGATCCTTTTCAACACTATATGTGGTCGAGGTGACAGGGATGGGGCTGTTAACAAGACTGAGTTGTTTCTCATGTGGGCGATGCTGGAGGGGAGACAGATCAATGTTGGTGCATTCTTAGCCTTCAACTTGCAGAAATGCGCGAAGAAGACTAAGGGAACCATAGTCATCGGCGACATGGTCACAACTATTGCGGAGCACTTCCAGCTTCATCTTGCACCCCTGCTACCTCTTGCACCATCCTGGAACGATCACATGAAGGTAATTCATATGAAGCTTATTGTGATAATTCGGGGTCAGCCATACTTCATTTTCAGGGAGCAAGGAGAAGATTGCTTGTAGCAATAGAGCACATATCACAGTTCTGGATCGTGCCAATTGGCTTTACTTTCCTCCTCTAGCTACTGAGGATGAGCCTGAGGAGCCAGCACAGCCTACCCAACCGATGGAGGGTCTCTCATATGCCAGACATGATTACAAGGAGGGTCCCTCATATGCTAGACATGATTATTAGCAGGGTCCTTCATATTCTCGCCAGGATTATCAGGAGGGTCCTTCATATTCCAGGCATGACTATCAGGAGGAGCCTGCATACATCGAGCCACATTACCATATGCCCGAGGAGACTATTCTGCCTTTAGAGCCACCAGAGCAGGTCATACCTATCAGCTTTAATTATTCGCCATAGTATGGTTCTTCTACTTCTTTAGGCGCATTCGACTTTGCCGCTCCGTAGAGCACCTTGGAGGGGATTCGAGCAGACCAGGTGGAATATCACCAGGCAAACATGAGCCACTAGGATTATGTGGATCGGTCTCTTGATGATCATCGGCACCAGCTCGATCAAATGTGGGATTTTATGAGAGAGGAGCATCCGCCGACCAGAGGAGGACATAGAGTGTATGGTCCAGTTGGAGAGGATGATGCAGCGCCAGCAGGATTACCACATCAGCTAGGGTCACTTCGGTATGGGACTACCTTGGCCTCCACCACCACCACAGTGATGCATTTAGGTCGTTTCTCATCTTTCTTCTACTTTTATGAGTCTGCATTTTGTTTGTATACCTCAAAGCTTCTCAACACTGAGGACAGTGTTTGGTTTAAAGGTTGGGGATGTTGCATATGTCATGCATTTTTGTTTCTGCATTTGTTGCATGTTTGCTTATGTACTGCATTTTGTATTACATGCTATCAGAAAAATTATCATTTTTTTTTGCATTATCTCGTGTCAAACTAATTAACTTACTAACACTTACTAACTTCAAGTACTGACTTAAGACACCTTTCTATTTTATGAAATCTAATTGTTGTTATTTTTATTGATTATCGCTTGAGTAACGGGTATTGGAAAGTAGTTGTGCCATGTAAAATTATGAACTTTGTACTACATTACTTGTCTAGCTGGCTTTTATTTATTTTATGTCCTGATTATATCTGCCTTCTTATTGAACATATTAAGTAATTCTTGAGCTTATTTTGAATAAGTATAAAGATAGTGAAATTGAAAATTTTGAAAAATAAAGAAAAAAATATTTGCATAACAATTGTTGAGGAGGTACAAAAGTGTTATATGGAACTTTGGTGTGTTCGGGTTATTAGATCCATAGGAGACTCTTGCCTGACAACTTAAGACCTTTTGGCTTGGGATCTGCCGATTGAAAGCCTATTACATGGATTACCTTGTGAAATATAGAGAAGCACTGGAGTATTCAAATCACAATTTACTTTGAAATTTTCTCTTAGAACTAGAGTTTGTTCGGGCAATTAAACTCGAGGGGTGCCCTAAACACATGTTCCCTAAGACCATCTGGTCTGGAGTCATCAGTTGAAAGCCTATTACATGGACAATCTTGTGTACCCTAATTGGAGACTAGAACTTAGAATAGTTTCAACAATATCTCAACTCTTACTTATATTTTCAACATTAATGTAGCTATATGATTGACTGTTTTTCTTTTTGGGGCTAGACTTGCGATGTTTAAATATGTCTGAGTTTATAACTATTACAAGACTGGAATCTTTTGGAAGGAGGATAGATACTATCGCGATAATCTTTAAAAAGCACAACAAGAGGAAAGTAGTGGTTGATGAGAAGAAAGCTATGATGGATTTTTCTTGAGCTTTGTCTTTATGTTTTTGCTTGAGGATAAGCAAATGCTCAAGCTTGGGGATGTTTGATGCGAGCATTAATATACATG
This sequence comes from Pontederia paniculata, assembly GCA_001647135.1. Taxonomy (NCBI): domain Eukaryota; kingdom Viridiplantae; phylum Streptophyta; class Magnoliopsida; order Commelinales; family Pontederiaceae; genus Pontederia; species Pontederia paniculata. The sequence continues at coordinate 16,257 of LTAE01005808.1, read as the reverse complement.
TTGCGCACATCCATATCATATCATTTTTTGGCATTTAGTATAATTTTATTCATGATTTTCATTTTATTCATTATATTTTGTCTGTGAGTCAGAAACTACCATATGTTCTCTGTTGGTTAATTTTCAGGCAAAAGAGTCGTAAAACTACAAATAATTCAAATAGAAGATCAAATAGCCCTAGATTTCCAAGGATTTAACATCAATACGGGCTGCGTTAGCCAAACAGGTTGTTTCTATCGTTCAATCGTCCACTGCAATTTCCGCTCTCAATATGGACCGCGCTAGCCAAAATGGGGTGTGTTCAAGCCATGTCAGTTCAAAACATCGACAGTGTTCCACGTCAAAACGGTGGATTTGCCCAATCAGAAGATGCCACATGTCACGATGACGTCAAATTGTCTGCGTTCCTAATCGTGTACGAATCAAACTCCTATCAGCTCAACTCGGGCCGTTTTGCATCCGACGCGGGCCGTGTTGTCACATCCAAAGGCGGTTCGGCGGAACGGACGACTCCTGGTTACAACTTGATGTGCAAGACACAAACTTTTAATTTTAACCATAGGATCTATGGCCCTCATATCAACTTTTTCCTATAAATAAGATCCTTTGTAACCCTAGAAAGATATCCCTGATTTGAAGATTCAATCCTTCTGTCTACAGATCTGGTGTGGAGAGGAGGAGACCAACGACGAAGTCCTGACGAAGTTCTACAAAATCTGTTAGTTATAGTTCTCTTTTCTTTATTTTAGTTGATTGGTTAGGCAAGAACTCTGTTAACCCTGTAATCTTTTGGATTGATTTATTCTGAATTGTTGGATGAACTTGCATCTGAATATTTTTTATGTCTACTGAGTAATTTATTAACATTAATCGTGAGATATTGTTAGTGTTTTTACTCTCAATTATTCATGCATGATTTTCTTCCGGATTTTTATACTGAATACATTTTTTCGTCCGAGAAGAAAATAGACCGTGTTGGTCTAACACGATCCATTTTCCATCTGTGCGCCACCGTTAGTTTGCACGTTTGTTTGAATATTTTATTTAATTATGAGATGAACACGGTAGCGATCATTGCCGACTCGACCGTGTTCGATTTCCTCATCTAAAGAGTCGTGTTTTCACCGGCCAAGACGCGGTTCATTTTGGACGCAACGTGGGCCGTTTTCTGGTACATTTTTGTTCGACCATTTTCATGTGTTTGCCTATCCGGATGCAAGGATTTATGTATATCTGATTATAGAATTCATAGATTGTGGGTTGTTAATCACTCGAGAGAGGCCTAGCAATTTAGGATTGGATTTTATCGCGTTTTAACTTAATTGATTTGGGATTAATGTGTTTACATATTCCTGATTTAAATTATGATTAAAATAGTTCTGTCATTCAAAGGAGTCCTATATTATTAAATCAATCTTTCTGCCATATAATATTCAGATATTTTAATTTATTATATCCAAGAGATAACAGTGGTGAAATATATTTCTATCCCTAACCAACATAATCGATTTATCTTTTTGAACTTTTGAAAAACTTTAATCTCATCTTTTATCTTTTCTTTCTTTTATCTTTTTCTTTTCTTATCTTTTCAAAACAAATTTTTAAAACTTAAATAAGATTTTGGATTTTAATTTCATTAGTCTCTATGTGATCGACAACTCAGTATTCACTCTTTATTACTTGAGCGATCGGTACATTTGCCGAGTATTTTTACACGTGTGATTTTTGGCATCAATCGTGTTACGTGACAATTTCGTGTTTTCTCAACCCCTCCGTGTCAACTTCGTTTTACGTGTTTGACAACATTGGGTAATACTAATCTCCAATGCATAAATACAACATCAACTTATATCATTCTCAATGGATTGCCATTTGAAGTATATTATATATGGTTCATGAGTGACTATAAACACTCAAATTGAATTATATAATTTGTATAGCAAATCAAGAATGATGGATTGATTAATTGAATTAGTGAGATAAAGAAAACTTATGAAATTTTTTAACCACACTACTACCAAGTCCTCAACGTATATATCCACTGTTTTAGTGCATGCTAAGGTTGCCTTCAATATACACTTGCCATAGTGTCAATGCCAATGCTTGGATTGGCACTTTGACCAACCCATAGCATGTGTAGGCAGTGCCACGTGCTGATGTAATGCATGCTTGGGCTAGTGCTGCAACTAGCCCAGAGCACGTGTAGGCACCGCAGGATCACTTGGCACCAAGAGGGGGGAGGGTGAATTGGTGTAACAAAAACTTTAAACCGAATTCACAATAAAAATGTGGAAGCTAAAAATTGATTTATCGCAAAGCTCAAATTCGAATGCTCTCGATATAGAACAAGTGCAATAGTGATATAAGTGAGCATGCAAGATGATATGTAAAGTAAGTAAGAGAGAAATTCAAACTCGACACAAAAGTTGTTGATGAGGTTTGACCACCGCCTACGTCCCCGCTCTGACTTCTCAACCTTGAGATCATCAGAGATCTACTAGCACTTCCTTTTATACTTAGGGCAAGGAATCCTTTACACCAAACTCGTTGTTTCTTCACTTCAAGAGGTATGCGAAATTCTTCTCCAAGAAAGCTCACAATCTCACAATTTTCTTCGCTCAAGAGATTATGTGCAAACCTCTCTTACAATGGAGCTAAGTCACTCTCAATAATACAAATGATGTGCTCTCTTACAATCTCTCTTTTACAATTTCACACTCAAGAATAGGAGAGAAGATTCAACAATTCGGCTCAAGAGACTTCTAAACTTGATTTCCCTTTGATTCTTGTGTTTCCTTTGAAGCCTTAACTCATTCTAGCCCTTTGGAAGCCCTTTATGTGGTAATATGACCGTTGCTTTCTTCTTGGGCAAAAAAACTAGTCGTTGTAACTTCTTTCCAAATATACCCCTTCACTATTATGGCAATAACTCTTCTCATAGATGTCCAAATGAGTTGATTTTTGATTCTATGAAAAGATAACAATATTATCTACAACCTTTGTATTCATGTCTCGATCCAAATCTGATGGAAAGAAGGTCAAATATCTTGTTAAAGTTCGAACATATTTTTTCAGGCTAAGGTCGATCGACTGACCTTGTGTTAGGTTCAACTGACTTTGATGAGTTCTTCAACCCACCTTCGTGGGTTTGACCGACTTCATGAGTTCTTCAATCGACTTTCATTTCTGACTTCATTTTGGATCAACCGACTTGTCCAATGTTCGACCGACTTTGATGAGTTCTTCAACCGACCTTTGTGGGTTCGACCGACCTTTATATTAGATTCAACCGATCTTCACTATTTTAGTCATAACTCTCTGCACATATATTTGATTGATGCAATTATTGTTTCCTTGGAAAGATAAAAATATTATCTACATTTCATCTATTTATTGCTTAATCTAAATCAGACGGGAAGAAGGTCAAATATGAATGTAAAGTTCAGTACATATAATTTTACTTTGAACTTAACAGACCTTCATTGTTTCATATATAACTTTTTATGTAGATATCAAAATGGAACAATTCTTGAACATATAGAAAGCTAACAGAATTATCTACAATTAATATATTCATGTCTCACCCAGATTATAAGAGAACATAGGAAAATATTAAGTTGAACTTTAGTACATATAATTTGACTTTGAAGCTCTCATACACTTATCATATTTTAGCATGCACATATATCTTTTCCAATGTTTTCATAAGGTTTTCATCATCAAAAGAATATAAATATGACATCAAGTCATAAAGTCATTTATCCAACATGCACCACATGGTATGGCAATAGCACATGCCTAGGCTGACGTCAAGGCATGCATGACTATGACTTAGGGTGGAATTGGCACACACTTGTGCTACTGTCACAAATCGAATGCACAATGGCACACTAAAGTGCCATAGCGAGGACACACTACGACTCAACCTTAACATATTCCTTGTTGTGATATAGTGTCGTAGCAATTGATTGGGAGTCATAGCAATACTTCACTCATTACGACATTCCCCAACATTCAATTTTAGAGATAGATTTTTGTTTGAATCTTCTTTCTGGTTCATGTACTTCCGTTAGAGATTTTAGGTTTTCACAACATAATCTAATAAAAATATATCATTTTACTCTTATAGAAAGCAAGATTTCTAAATGGACAAAATGCTCATCTTAGAGGAATATAAGTTAACCACTTAGAAGCATTAACTAAATACGAATATAACTTAATAACATAAATTTGTTAATAAGACTTGTAGATTTCCTTTAAATAAACAAGATAGCATAACATAGAAAAAAATCAATCAGATTCATTTCAAACATAATAAAGGATGATCATACTAAGTCTATTTCGATTCAAGGTTAATGTGAATCTAATAGATATCTAAAACTCATCATTTATTCTTATAAACACACCTTTTTGAGGTAGGGTTGTTTCTTCTCATTATATCCTAGCTTTGGCATCCTGCTTTGTCCTTGAGTCTGTGTTATGTTGTTGATGGACCTCCTTCCTCCTTCCATTGCCTCAATCAACGGGTACTTGAGGAAGAAAAGAAAGAAAATAAAAAGAGGAAGAGAGAAACTCATAGAGATCATGAGAAGAGTAGAAAAAAAAATGTGTATATATATATGTGTGTGTGTGTATGTGTGTGTATGTATGTATGTATATGTTCATTCTGGGGTACTAAAACTTAAATGTGAGTCAAAACGTTCTTGGCATGAGGAAACAAGAGCGAGTCACACGAATGACTCCTCCCTCGGCCCCGTAGCACACTTTGGCATCGCTGTTGTAGCAATACTTCTCTCATCTCTTTGGGGTTGTTTGGATTGGAAATAAAAAGGAGAATATCAAGTTATTCTCAACATTTTGCCAAACATCTCTTAAAATAGGACTTGATCAACATCTCGATTTTTTAAAATCATCTCAAAATTCGTGAAATCACTAGGTATATTCGACAAAATTTGATTAAGCTTATTCCTAAGAGACCCAGAAATACAGTTATGATTGGAATATATTCACTCGTATCTATGTTCTCGCCTATTATTGTATCTATTCTTTTCACTTTTATTCGCAATTCAAACATGGCATTTATTTCTTTTTGAGGTTGTTGCATAGAAATAGAAAAAAAATTCATACATTTTTCACTTTTGGTTGCCGAACATGACTAGAAAATTTGATTTGATGAAATTAGTGTTGACCTACCCCAATATCAAAAACACACCAAACTCGTGTCACTCAATTTTGTAAAATGATAATTTGTTTTAAAATTCGAACTTGATCCAAGTATTGGAGTGTCTAGATTCATGTGTCTAATGTTCCAACAAATGATTAGTGAACCATCTCATGTTCATATTCTGTTTGAGGCTCCTAACTTCAATCGAGATTAATGATAAATCTTTCTACCAACTGGCTTTGGATTCAGTGTACGCAATCCACCAGAAGCAGTAATTTGTCAAGACCTCCTGAAAGGCTCAGTCTTCTGAGCAGATGAATCGTTAAGAATCAGAGCAACCCTCCTATTCCTGATACAAATTATGAGGTAGCACATCACTTTCTGAATCCATGGCACCTCCAAAGTGTTCAACTGTCAAACCAGCTAATTTCAGCAATGCCCGAGAGAGAGAGAGAGAGAGAGAGAGAGAGAGAGAGAGNAGGATACTGGGTGTAGATTCTGTATCCATTATGTGTTTAACTCCTGCAGAAATGCCTAGCATGGTTTTACTGCTGAATTCTACTTGAGTAGACTTGGTAAATAAACTGCAGGAAGTATCTCCGAACCATGTTATATGTTGAACAGGGAAGTAAGAGACAACATTAGTTCTGTACACATTCCATACTTACACATGACAGTAAAAAAAAATTGGATTTTGTTATGCTGTCATCGTCTACACCGACAGAGGACAATAAACTACCATTAATCACCTGTCACTTTCTTTCTCTCATTTTTGCTTAAGTATCTTATCACTGTGCATCTAATTTGGTTCTACAAAATCTAGTTGAATGATGGTGACATCTGATAAGAGGGCAGATTCCGGAACCACAAGCATCTGCAATGTCATCTAAGTGACAAGAACTCACACATCCCGGAGGCCTACACTCACTGCAACCTCCATCAGTACAGAATAAAAATAATACTTTCAAAGAGAAAAACTAAATAGTGTCTCCATCTACAACTTTCTCTCCCGTAGATTTCATGCATACATACAACTTACTGATTAGGCTAAAATATGTATTGGCATGATAAATGTGGATACAAATGAAAAATGATCAATCAGATGCAGTGCCGACATGGAGAAATTTCTGTTTCTGATGGGTACTATTCAGGTCAGGGTGGGGGCAGGGAGGCACACGTCAGTGTGGACTCCACTGGTGCAAACGAGCTCTGGAACTCCGACCAACATAAGCAACTGCAAATGACATTAAGCATACTTTATAAACATAATTAAAATCCAATTCCAAATCTACTGACATCTTTTTCTTCAATATCAAAGCCATTAAAGTTTCAGAAACTTCTCATTGGAAAGCTCATCAGGATGTGCCACTTTCCTTCCCTTATTGGTATCACCATACAACTGATACTGTGGAGTGTGGAGTTTTAGTCAACAAATTAAGTCAAAAAGCTCAGTGATCAATCATATTGAAAAAAGGATCATTGCTTGGAAGAACTAATACTAAATTAGAGGGACTAATCAGGAATGTTTCATTCAAGAGCCAAAAAAAGGTTCTTGCACATCTTCCAGCTCACTAAAAGGTTCATTTAACACCAAATTGACCCATCACCAACCACCCATGCACTACATATTTTTTTTGCTTCAGATCCAAGACATCAAACACCTCAAATATATACATACATACACATATATATATATATATATATATATATATATATAATATATATATTTATATATATGCTAAAGTAATTTAAGATCAGAAAGATAAAATATAGAAACAAGAAGATTATCAATTGGAGTAGCAACATGATCATATACTTGTATATATCAAAAGCAGAAACTGTTAGGATTTACATCCCTCAGCAAAATTAATCTTCTTCCTCTCTCCTGCAACTGAAGATACATATTACATGCACAGTGGTAGATCAAGTCTACAGAGAACATAGGAAAGCCTCTAAGACTTCATGGTTTTTTCTTATCTGTCTCAGGTCTTCCTCTACGTCCTGCCTTCACCATGCAATACAATGCAGTGCATGCAATGCATTTACTATTATTTGTAAACTTGTCCCGCTAATACTTCTATGAACATTTGTCTCTCCATTTTTAGCTAAATGAACAGGAACGATTTAGCAACAGATACACCACTTTTTGTTTGTCGTACGTACGTGATCGAGTTCATCATGCAGAGGCCACGCCCTCCTCGTCGGAGCTCTTCTTAGTCTTCTTGGCGGTGGCCACGCCGTAGTAGTCAACGTACCACTCGACGAACTTGCGCAGGCCGGTGGCGAGATCGATCTTGGGCTGGTAGCCGAAGTCCCGGTGCGCCAGGGTGACGTTGGAGTGGGTGTAGGGCACGTCGCCATTCTGCGGCAGGGTGACCATGTTCTTCTTGGCCTTCTTGCCGAGGAGGCCCTCGAGGATGGCTACCATCTTGGCCACAGGCACCGGGGAGGTGTTGCCGAGGTTGTATACCCTCAGCTGGGCGGGGCCGGTCTTCTTCTTTCCGCCATCAACGCCGGTGCTCCGTTCGGCGGTGTCGAGCGAGCCGAGGACGCCCCGGACGACGTCATCAATGTAGGTGAAGTCGCGCTGGATGGCGGTGCCGTCGGCCATGCGGAAGAGGGTGATGGACTTGCCGGAGAGAATGTTCTTGGTGAAGGAGAAGTAGGCCATGTCGGGGCGGCCGTAGGGGCCATAGACGGTGAAGAAGCGGAGGCCGGTGATGGAGAGGCCGTAGATGTGGTTGTAGGTGTGGGCGATGGCCTCGCCGGCCTTCTTGGTGGCGGCGTAAAGGGAGGCCGGCCGATCGGTGCGGTGAAACTCGGAGAACGGGGCGTCGGTGTTAAGGCCGTAGACGGAGGAGGATGAGGCCCAGACGATGGCCGGCTGAGGGTCGGCGTGCTTGGCGGCCACCTCGAAGAGGGTAACGAGGCCGGCGACGTTGGAAGCGACATAGGACTGGGGGTTGCGCATGGCGTAGCGGACGCCGGCCTGGGCGGCGAGGTGGAGGATGTGGGTGAAGGGGACAACATCGAAGAGGCGCGTCAGGAGCGCGGCGTCGTTGATGTCGGCGTCGAGGACGAGGACGTCGTGGCTGGCGAGGAGCGCCTGGCGGGCACGCTTGAGGGACGGGTCGTAGTAGCTGTTGAAGTTGTCGAGGCCGACGACTCCGTCACCGCGCTCCCTCAGGGTGAGGGAGCAGTGGGTGCCGACGAAGCCCGCGGCGCCGGTGACGAGGACGGACTTGCCGGAGGGGCTATGAGG
>LTAE01005807.1:0-64219 GCA_001647135.1 Pontederia paniculata | reverse complement strand
ACCTATAGCCTCAGATCAGGAAACCAAGGAAGCGTAGCAAGGTTGTGATGCAGCAGGATTCAATGGCACTAGATTGAACCAGAGGCATAACCACAACTGGTAAAAGAAACAACCACAATAAAAGAAGCCCCCACACCAGAACGACCGAGCGAGTCAGAATTACCCGCAGAGGTTACGTCCCCATCAAAACTAGTTGTCACACCCCCGCAAGAAGAATCAAAACTCAGACCCCAACAACCAGAAGAAGCAACCAAGGAAGCCGCTAATGAGTCAGAACCCGACGCTGAACCAGATATTCCAACTCTACTTGAATCACCGCCGATGGAGATCAAAGCTGAAGAATCGGAGCTTACGACACAACCAACACCTACGACAACATTAGAGGCCTCGAAGAATTCTACTAGACCATAATTCCAGAAGGTACAGCTAGCCACGAGGAGTATCTTCGACAACCAGAACAAATTGAATTCAGAAATGATGAATAAAAGATGTTATATGAGAAGCTCAAGAACAAGAAACTCCTAGCAACCATATACCTCGACATGGAATCCCTCGACGCACTTGGCCTACTCCCAGACATGATGAAGCAGCTGAAGAAAATGGATGTTGAAGGTTTCTTCCTTAACTCTTGGCCCACCTATGACTATATTACTATTGAATTCCTAAGATCATTAGACGTCATAGACACTAAAGATGGCCTTAGGGTAAACTTCCACTTGTTTCACACCGAGTTCAACTAGAGCTTTGAAGAATCTTGTAGTGTCTATGGATTTTCGATGAAGATGATAGAACACTAGTTACAAGGGCACGAACGATGGAAGTAGGTGATAAGAGAGAATGGATTTGTACTCCGCCAAGCCAAGCCTTCATCCTTCTAGAATCCAATCATCTGATACATTCAGAAGGTCTTGGCAAACAACTTGTTGGGCAGACACAACACAAAGGCAAACGTGGGGGAGGTGGAGATATATCTAATCTGGGGATTCCTTAAAGGCAAGAAGGTAAACATCGGCCACATATTTTTGGAGTACATTTCCCACCTTGCTACATTTGAGAATGGACCTATTGTTTTCAGCGGATTATTCACCCCAATTGCTGAAAAGTGTAAGCCCAGCCTATCTAAGCTGCAAGTCCAGAGAGGCACGTCCAAGATCAATCTCTCCATCATGCTGAGCATGCGCATCATTGCCATCAACAACAACAAGTACAATCTTGTGTACAAGTGTAATGAAACATCAATTGAGCTACCCAACCCGTTCCTCACTGACATCAGCAAGGGCAAGAATTGGACCATGTTCACCCCTGAACCAGTGCGCCACGTACCACAACAACAACAACCAGAACAAAGAAAACCACCTCGACTGATGGAAAGGATGAAGCCACCACTACAGCACTTCCGACCGACCTACTAGCAGAGCAAAGCAAGCACACTGCACTTCTAGAGGCAATCATCCATAACTAAGAAATCAAGGAGGACAACCGCGAGTTACGTGAAGAGCTACTGGAAAGGCTGGTGAATATGAATGTCGAATCAGAGCAAGAGGAAGAAGAGAGTTTTGGGGAAGAAGAAGCTTCCTCCCCATGAGAAGCACTCTCCTGACTTGGCTTCAACCCTATGGACAATGTTGATTTTGAGTCCGGAGAGGTCATGGTATGATCGCACTTTCCACTTTTATTTTTGCCCCTTTGACTTGAAATTCGTGAAGAACTCCATTCTATCTCGGAGGGTCATCTCTCCTTCCTACGGGTTTCCCACCAACTCAATCATTCAGAGGAAACTCAATCCTAAACTTTGGAGTGTCAAGCAGTACAAAAAAAAGTCCAACTTAAAGGTGGTGTCAGGCTTGAGAGCTGGCCTCTCATACCATGTAATTTTTAACTTTTGTTGTACATATGCCTACCCATGATCTTGGTTTGCATGTTTGCTTGTTGCTATTTTTGTTTTCATGTCACACTCCTGGAACATGTATCGTCATACCCCTGCTTCCATTTGGGAATTTTGATTTTGTATGCTTGTGATAAGTGCGTGAAGTTTCATATATTTAACTATCACAACATCCCTATTTTTATGACATTGTGATGTATTTAAAGTCCATTTTCTATGAATTTCTCAAAGAAGCTATGATCTACACAAGTGTTAATTGAATTGCAGGAATTGGAGAAGAGAAGAGAAAGGAAGAAATTGACTGGACTGTAGTTTACAATGCAAAATGAAGAAATAGGAAGAATGTGCTACGGTCAGACTGTAGCGAAGGCAACAGACCGTAGAGCATCTCTTGAGGCCGTAACGTGACATACTCCAGGCTGTAGCGCACCACATCAAGTCGTAACTCTACCAAGGCCACCATATCAACCATCATATCCACAACAAGGGTGTGAACCGCAATTCCAACAACTACATCATCCTCAACCTACTCCGCAACCTCAAGGAGAAAAGAAGCAATCTTAGGAGGATGCAATAGAGAAAATGGCGAACGCTACAAATGGTAGATTTGAGAAGATTGAAAAGGGAATGGAGTTGTTGATAACCTCAAATAGAAACTTGGAATATCAAGTCGGACAACTCGTCCAATCCATCAACTTAAGAGAGGAAGGAAGTTTGCCGAGTAAAACCGAAGTGAAACCTAGGGAACAATGCAATGCAATTGCATTGAGAAACGACACATCCTCGGAGCAACCACAAACAAAGGGGAAGGAAAAGATGGGAGAGCAAAATGGAGAGTGAAAAAAAAAAGAAGGAAGCTAAAGTTCCAAAGAAGTACATACCACCTCTGCCCTATGTGCCTCTCATTCCATTTCCTCAAAGATTGCAAAAGCCCAAAGATGACAAGCACTTTGAAAAGTTTGTGAAACTCTTCGAGCAACTACACATCAACATTACATTTGCCGATGTCATTGCTCATGTGACACCCCAACCTCCAGTTGAGGTACCACAAGGGTGTTACTATAAAATTTTATTTTATAACAATTTCTCTGCTCATTTATCAATATAATAACATCATTTAAAAGAAATATAATTTAAAATATAACTCTCAAATTGTCATCAAGTAAAGAGTGTTTTAGTGATATTTCTGAAGTTAACACAATAAAAGTAGTCTAAGTCAAATACTCGTTCAAGACTAACATTTGTTTCAAGATGAACAAGTTATAATTTCTAACATATAAAATGAAGGTTTTATGAAATGAGACTGATTAAAGTGGTTCATAGTCTTCTTGTCTCTCTCATTCCTAACCCATAATTTCCCATGTTCACATCATATCAAGCAAAACTCAGCATTCATGACCTGCAAAAATATTAAAATGAGAGGGATGAGCATTTATTAAGCTCAGTGAGTGAAATTTCAACTTCCACAAAATTTATAAGCATAAGAAGTCAATATATATTGGAAGGCAAGAGCAAGACATGTATAACACAAATCATGTGTGCAATATAGAAAAATAATATATTTTTTTTCGTGCCATATCAAATGGACTTAATAAAATAAGTGTCATATGCGGTCTTAATAAATATTATTCTGACGGACTTAATGTTGTCATCCAAGTGGTCTTAATATTTTTGCCGTCTCTACTAAATCAATAAACATTCTTCTGACGGACTTAATGTTGCCATACTAGTGGTCTTAATAATTTGCCGTCTCAAACAAACTCATTAGACTGCCACACTCAGTGGACTTAATAGGTTGCCGCATCTAATAACAAAATTTTGATAATAATCACTCATAAGAAATATTCATACACTTCATATGCATTCTCAAGAATAATATAATATTCTAACCATAAATTAATTTTCATCATAACTTCATCAAGATGACATATAGATTTTCTTGGCATCCAAACATGACTAGTGTGAACCTCAATCGATATAATATATTTCACATCAAACACTCAAACAAGTGCAAAATTCAATTCTCAATAAATGTAAGTTTCAGATAGAGAAAAATAGAAAATACATTACACATAATTATATTATTACTCATGAGAGTAATATGATAAATATTATTTCAGGAAGTCCACTCACCTGAGATTGTATCAACCTCTATATCCTCCCTCGTCCGAATCAAATAAAAAATATGTGTAACCTACGTGATTTATATATATTTTAAATTAAAAATTTTATGGCAGCTAATATATATAGAAATTCGTGGCAAAAGAATATAGTTTAGTATTAAATATAAAATACTTAATTACATAAATTAAGCAGACTTGAATACTATCGCAACAATTTCGTTTCCATTATATTATTCTTTACAAAAAAAATCTGACCAACTAATATAAATATATTGTGTCATTCTACGTTAAACATCTGTGAAATTTTCTTTAAAAAAAAATTAATACAATTTCCATTAGCCAGACAGATGGTATTCTGCATATGCACAGTTACACCAGATTTCAATTATGGATGACACATATGCTTCCATCCACTAACTATTCTATTATGTATTTGTCTTTTAACCTTTTATTTATGTGTCAGATACTCCATACTTAATTTTAGTTTAATTATGACTATAACTATCCTTGTAAGTATTTATATTTTTTTTTATCAATCTGGGCATCCAAGTAAATTACTTATAATAATTCTGTTAACTGCTAGATTACTAATTTGAAATCATGTTCCACTAAGTAATTTAGACCTTTTCTTTTCAATCTGTGAATATTTTCTATTTGAATTAACTAACTAACAATTAATCTAGTATCTAATCAATTCTTTTGATGTCTTAATACGGTTGTAACATTGACTTATGCACTCAAATATTAAGAAATTTAACAGGATCAGTCCAAACTCATACCAAGTGAAAAGAATTTTTCTTGTCGCTTCTTCTTTCTCGATGAGGTGCAATTCTCTTGGTACAGTCAATAAGAGCAATCAACCACTACGATATGATCCTTCGGTTTGAAAAATAAAATTTATTTATTAGTTTAAAATCTTAATCAAAATCACATGTAGAGATAGTTAGGGGCTTACCAGCGATGAAATAAGTTATGAATAGTCAATAGTTGTAGGTGGTCGACAACGATGGGTTTGGAAAAACAGTTGACGGCTTCTCCTTTTTTTTTTCCCAAGTTTCTACTCCTCAGACTAAAAGGAAAAATAATAATAATAATTATAAACAATTCAACTATCCTTTGTATCAACCCTTGTAGAGAACTCACCTGGTTTCCCTTCTCTCTCCTATGAAGGCTACGTTCTTGAAGTCAACATAAGCCCCTTTTTTTTTGCGGCGGCTCAAGAGAAAAGAGAGACAACCCTTTCTCTCCTCATCTCTATATTTATACGTTTTCTTTTTTTTTTTTAGGTTTTAATTATACCTATAATAAAATATCCTTATTTAATTAACTTATTTACTAATCATGCCATTACAACAAATAATATTAATATTGCTACTATTAATAATAATAATAATAATAATATTATTATTATTATTATTATTATGGGGTGTTACAGCTCAAATTTCGGAATATGCAAAATTTCTAAAGGAAATCATGGCTAAGAAGAGGACATTTGAAGAACATGAGATCATAGCATCGTCGGAGGAGTGTAGTGTTGTCATTCAAAGGAAGCTACCTCCAAAGCTCAAAGATCCAGAGAGTTTCTCTATTCCATGCAATATAGGAAACTTGAACATCAACAATGCCCTCTGCCATTTTGGAGCAAGTGTATCTTTAATACCTCTATCCATGTGCAGGAAGCTCGGCTTAAATGAATTAAAGGCCAAAACCATCTCCTTACAACTCGTCGATCGGTCTATCACTCATACTATAGGGGTACTTGAGAATGTATTGTTGAAAGTGGACAAATTCTTTATACCAACCAACTTCATTGTTCTTGACATGGAGGAAGATAGGGAAATCTCTTTAATCTTAGGTAGACCATTTATGGCCACTGTAGGTACTATGATAGATGTGAAGAATGGGAAGCTCACATTTAATATTGGTGAAGACAAGGTAGAATTTGACTTAACAAGAGCTTCTAAATTTTCATCCACTATCAATCAAGATTTTCAAGTTGATTGTTTTGAAGAGCAAGCTCAAGAAGTGTTTCAAAAGTTGATGGATCAAAAACCATTGGAGAAGTGCTTAATGAACAAGGATAGAAAAGTTGTTGACAAAGAGCAAACCCACGAAAGGGGAGCTCAATCAAAGCAATCGTTTCAAGGAGATGTTCGGGACCATGTCGGCTACCAAAAATATTGGTGAATGAAGCAGTGGAGGTCACATTTAAAGCCACCGGATAATGAGGTGAATGAACAAGGCCTCAAGCGCTACTCGATGGATGAAGAATGCAAAAGGCGAATGGCTATGAAACCTCCCCCACAAGACTAACAATATCCATGTTGAGCCAACGACATTAAACAATGGCGCTTCTTAGGAGGCAAACCATGTTCTTAACTTCTCAATCTCGTAATAATTTTGTTGTACATATATTTTGGATTGTATGTTGGAAACCTCTCTTTGTGTTGAATGTGTGTAGGGAAGTCATTTTGAAGCTCCAAATTGAAGAACCGTAGCCATGAAGTGCAAAGGGTAGTCAAACTCTAATCATGTTCACCAAAATTCGAAAGAGAAGGATTTCGCTATGGCTCGGAAAGTAGACCGTAGCGATTGGATAATAGTGGCCAAACAAGTTCAAGTTGTAGTCAACCTCTGTTCAAAGTGCCTAGAAATCAAATGGTGAAGAATGCGCTACGGGTTACTCTCAAACCGTAGCGACATCCAATTAAAGACCGTCGCGAACCCCTTCTCAAACATAGCGACCACCAGCGAGACCGTAGCCACTCAACCTGACCATAGCGCAAAAAAGTGAATAGACCATAGGCGCGTCCATTATGCCCGTAACGCAAATGGGTTTGCCCGTAGTGCACTGATGCATGCATTTTATAACATATTTTAGGACCTGCATTAGGCATAATTTTGAGTCATTTTGGCATCGCATGCATCTATTTTATTCTCTATTTGTTCATATTGTTTCGAGTCATGATTCTACTCTTGTTGGTGACTATTTTGTAGAAAATCAATTAAAGATGCTAAGGGCTAGAATCAACTCACAAAAGTATGCATTCAGAATGAGGAAATAAATTTCCAGTGCTCATCACGGGCCGTGACAAGTCATAACAGACCGTGATGAACATATAAAAGTAGTAGTTTCAGTTGTCACGAAGCATTATGCAGCATCATGACCTATCCAGAGGCCAATGCAATTTCAACCCAAGCGTAACGGGCTGTTATGGAATATTACGGGTCGTAATGAAGAATTTCACGACCGCAACATTGACATTACGACCCTTGTCGTAGCATTCAGAATTTCCAGATCTATCACGGGCCATTATAGAGTCTTACAGGCCGTTACCAAGTAAATCACGAGGCGTAAGAGCGTATCACGACGTATGACGAAGCGATGTCGAGCTAAAGCGGAAGTGTTACGGGCCGTGATCATCCATCACAGATCGTAAGTATGAGAAATCGCCTCGGGATATCGGACCTGCACACGAGTTACAGGCCGTGATGATCCATCATGGGTCGTAAGTTGATGAAGCCGCCTCGGAAGATCCAATCTATGCATGATTTACGGGTCGTTATGTTCCATTACAGGTCGTGAAGATGTAGACCAGTAGAAGAATCGATAATTTACAAGCCGTTACATTTTGTAACGGGCCATGAGGAAATGTCGTAATTTGATATAATCACGGATTTGATAAGATTTGACGACCGGGAAAACTTCTATTTGATCCAAGACTTAGAGATTTCACTAAGAGATGTTTTTGAAGATTTAGAAGAGATTTTTAAGGGATTTAATCACCACCATTGATCGAGATCAGAAGATTCCTTGAAACCCTAATCCAGATGGGTATAAAAAGAGGATATTACACAAGGAGATAGGGAGATGAATTGAAGAGGAAGCCAAAGAGGTCTATTCGAAGCCTTGAGCAGAATTCAGATATTTTGGAGGCAAAGAAGAGCAAAACGTTGAAGATCTTCTGCAGAGATATAGAATTTGATTTATTTTCTTTTGGAAGAACTATTATCTTGTTTAGTTATCTTTGTTAGGGAGTTTTTGAACCCTATTTGAGATTGAATCTTAGTGGATTTGTTTCTTTTGAATATACATGTTGTTTTTAATGTTGTTCTTTCTCTGCGATGATCATGGATTTCTCTTATTGATTGTTTAGTGTAATAGAATTCATGGTTTGATATATAGAGAGGATTGATCTTTGAATTTAAAGTCCTAACATTGTATATCTTAATCTGATTACTCGCGGGAGATTCAGATTGTGTGGCATATTGATTGGACTTGCTTAAGCGGTCAATAGTATAAGAACTGCAACATTAAAGTATCTTAGGTTTAGATTGATTTAGGGTGGATTCGTTTGAACATTCCAGTTAATCTAAATTTGAGATAGTTGATTGCACATGTTTAGGGGATCATACTTTAGGCACTTCTTAGTCCATCATTAGAGAAAATTTGTTCAATATAATTTAGTGGTGAGAGACCTAAATCTTCCAACTGTATTTGATCTGATCTCATCTGACTTCATCTCTGAGATTTTATCTTTTCTTATCTTTTATATTCTGAATTAAAACTGAATTTGATCTTTTCTCAATCATTTTTGAAATTAGATAAGGCTAGGTTACATTAGTCCTCGTGGCTTCGACATCATTACTCTTTTCACTTTATTACTTGAAGGACTAGTGCGCTTGCTAGTGTATTTAGAACGCATCAAGTTTTTGGCGCCATTGTCGGAGACTAATTGTTAGCCTACTTGTCTACTTTCCTTAGTAAGTTGAGATTTTTATTTTTTGTTTTCTATCGCGTGAGAATAATTATTGCATATACCTTCACGTGTGTGTTAGTGTTGTGTTAGTTTTCAGGTGATATCTTTATACGCAATTTGATCAATTGAGCACCCTCAATGTCGAAGAAACAAGGAAAATCAAAGTCATAAACTGAGGCAAGAACAAAAATTCGAAACAAGTTGGAGTCCATGGAGAAGCCAAACTTGAAAAGTGTGAAGCATCATCAAGCCATCAACTGGGAGACACGTCAAATCATTCAAGTTGGAATTAATCTGCCTGGACAAAGCACCAGCCCACAATCACGTCAATCTGAAGAGGAGGACATTTCAAATGATCCACTCACCATGCTGGCACATATGGTGGGCATGTTGGTGCAAAAAGTCTCCATGGAAGAAGAGTACATCAAAAGCATGGAGATTCAGATTTCATAAATTAAAGGACACAATACAAAGACAGGTGGTTCCCTCAAATCATCAATTGAGTCAAGGGTCAAGTTGGAGGACATACTTGGTCAAGTTGTATCGACAATTAAACACAAATTTACTCAACAAGACCAATTGATCAACAACTTGGAAGCCCAATTGACAAAAATAAAAGATCGCAGAAAAGTAGTTCATGATTTTTCTTCTCTCGAGCCAACAGAATGCCAACTCAAATTNTACCACAAGTTGGAGACAATTGGGGGCATCATCACTCGCAATTCCCCTCATCTGCAATATTGAACATCAACTGGAGGCATCGAGTCTACGATGTTAAATAAGGGCGCTTGTTGGGAGGCAACCCAACTCTCTTACTTTTCTTTTTACTTCATTTAGTTTTAGTTAGGTCATTTGTTTTAGGATCTCACAGAATTTCTGCAAGATTTATTGCGACCAGGTCCTAGGTGAAGAAAGGAGTCATACACAATTCTGAACATAAAGGAGAGCTATCAACCTCATCGCCAAGAGAACATTGAAAGAACCAGTCAACATAAGCAAGCATCTCCAACAACAAGTGTCATTCCTCATCCTAGTCATGGTCAAGTCAATTAGGCATCTTGTTGCCTTAGTCAAAAATTTTGAACATCAAAACATGCCTTCTTCTGTCATAGGCCGTGACACCCGGTCACGGGCCGTGATACCCAAAATTACACCCGGCAAGAAGCTCACGGCCGGAAATCCAACTTTTTAGAACTCCATTACGGGCCATAACATCCTTTCGCGGCCCGTAAAACAATTCCTAGAGCAACACTTGATGCATAACGGGTCGTGATATTCCATCACGGACCTTGTCATATCACAAGTTGAACCTCAACAATTCATCACGGGCTGTAACCTTGTGTCACAGGCCGTAAGTCGCCTCTGGCAGTCGATCACCAATTGAAAATACCCGACCCACGGCCCGTGAGTTCCATCACAACCATCTGATAAACCGACATCATCATCAAGGGTCGTTACCTTTTGTAACGGTCGTGATGAAGAATCATCTTGCCATTTCACCGTGCCATTCACTTTCATGCCCCACAACTATCTTCACACGCCAAAACATCATCTCACGGGTCGTTATTTCTGTTCACGGGTCGTGACATCCTGCTATTTCAAAAACTGCCTCCTGCCTTGGTCGTTATAGCACTTCACGCCCCGGAATTTAGTCCTTCACGGCTCGTAACTACTCATCACGGGACGTGACCATTATGGAAAACACCAGAAGCCCTCCAGCGAAATCAATCTCAGGATGATTCATTGAAGGATTCTAGTAACTTATTTCTCTGTTATGCATTCTATTCTAACTTTTATGCAGGGACATTGATGCGAAAAATGCGAACACATCTAATCAAATGCTAGCAAGTGCACTAGTCGAACAAGTAATATAATGATAGAGTGGAGTGTCGAACCCATGAGGAACTATGTAACCATCTAATCCTAGAGGTTAATAGGAGACAACATTGGATTTTGGGTTGATTTAGTTTCAGAAATAAAAAAAATTAAAACTAAGATAAAAAGGATATTAACAATGAGAATGGTTGATGACTAGGGCCTAGATGAAACATGGAACATATACGCACCGATAGTTCTCACAGAAATAATTACACATGCAGATTTTTTACACTTTCTTTCAGATGAATTAGAAATATACCTAAGTATGATTCTCCTTAACAGATCAATCAGCTATTCAAATAAGCATCATCTAACAAGCACTCCTTAACGGTTTTACCTTTCAGATTTAGATCACAGAATGCAATATGAATTATTTCTAAACTATTAACTTACTCTTGACGGGTTAACCTAACAGACCACACCTTATTCTGTCCTTAACGGATCAAAACAACATGTCATGTATTGCAAACGAATTAATCACACTACACAATTAATGATCAATACAAAAATTAGACTCATGCAAACATGATCTGGAAACAAATACTATCAATAACAAGTCTAGAAAACATATAATCATCCAAAGCCTAATACAAATGTCATAAAACAAATTCATCCTAAGATAAATTATAGAACTATGATAAAATGTTCATCCCAACAATAATTGGAACAAGGAATACTCTTTTTTGGAAAGTGAACAACTCTGAATCGTCTCCTTAACGGATGATCAACTCTTCTTTGTCTAGCAGACGTTCGAGAGTAATCTTCGTTCTCTGGCTTCAAAGTGNGAATAATAAATACTAACAAATTTGCTAGTATAATAATGACACAAAAAATGATAATTATTATGAAATTAAATTAGGGTTATCACACAAACCGAGCCGTTTCAAGTCCGCTCGTACCGATTTATATCCGGTTAAAGATGCTTTAACATTTTTCGTGCAAGGTTGCAGACGTCACTTAAATTTTCAGAGAAAAGTAAACTGTTATTTAATCAACTTTGATTGATTGATATAATCGATTAATGAGAGTGACTGATGACGAAAATAATAATTAATTAGCTATGATTTATTTTAAATTAATCATATGTTGGTAGTCACACAATGAGTTTAAATAAAAAAATTGCTAACTCTAAAAAAAATAATTTATTTCATGATATATGATTTGAAATACAAAAGAAAATTTAGTTTAAAAATATAATATTCATGAGAACTTAAAAAAAAAGTAAATCATCTTCTTAATTTTTAATTTATATTGTTAATCAATAAAATTATATATTTTCTTAGTGACTGATTTTTTTAATGATCATTGTAGCGATCAGTGAAAATTAAGGAATCATAAAATTATTTTCATTAAAACAAATCTAAACGGCCAAACCAAAACTCCAGGTTCAGCTATTTGAGTTTGGTTCGGCTCTGGTTCGGTTAATGCGCCGGGCGGACTGTACTGGATTTGTATTGTCTGATGTGCTTTGCGATTCGTGTTTGTAGATCTGTGTAGGTTTCGGACTAATATTATGTTTTAAAAAGTCCAGATTCAAGTGTTTCATTTTGGGGCTCTTCTGCCGCCTCTCTCCAGGGAGAATAGAAACCAGGAATAATGGCGGAAGTAGGAACTCCAAAGCGCACCAAGAAGGAACGCAAGCGACGAGGAGCTCAAACTTCTGCACCCACCACGTACAAGGTTGAGGAGACAGAGGAGGCTACAGAAGCGCTCTCCGGACTGGTCTGCGAGAAGTCCTCTCTGTTTCTTTTTTTTTTTCTTTGGGCTCTTTCGATTGAATTGAACCCTCAACAAGTTATTTTTATCTATGATTTATGCGCATTATGTATCTAAAGAAAAGGGATCAAAACCTCAATTTTTTTTTACTTTCTTTCTTTCTTGATTTATGTTTTATGTTGTTGCTCATGGCGTGTTCGTTAAAATAACTAGACGAAACAGAAGGATATGGAGGGAGCGATGGAAAAGAAGGAGATGGAAAATGTGAAGAAGATCAAGGAGCTTCCGAAGGATAACCATGATTCGTATTTGCCAGGACAGAAGTGTGAAACTCTTGATGAAGTATGGTTTTTTCTCTTCAGTTTAAGTGATCTCTTCAGAACTTTGGGTTTTACTTCATGTGATTGTATTATCGTTTTGAATTATTAAATTACAGAGGGATCCATTGAGGATTTTTCTTGAAACACTTTACCAGCAGCTGCCAGACGACGAATTAGCTGCTTCCTGGCAAGTTCTTTTCATATTTTCCTCTCATTGCTAAGGTATTTTTTATATATATTGACAGATAAAAGCTCTATTAAAAGTTATATGATGAGAATAAAGCATCTGGATATCTTAAGGCCAACGCGCTAGGAGATAATACAAACTGAATCATGATTTCAGCAACACAAAGCATTATATCATATTTTAGAACTTAATCAATTCAAAATCTTAAATCATTTGTGTGGGGCAGTCTAACTCCTCATACAACTCGACATCATGAAATCCACATGCTGACTATCAAATTAACAAATTTGATACCACTTATTAGTAAATAATACAATACTGGTCACAAATCTAAGAACCCCATATTTCAATTAATTCACTTAATCAAGGTTAGTTTGACTCCTCATTCAGCACAAACTTGGTTGCAAACACAATTCAAATCATTGAACAAGCAGACTCTGCTGAACAGTTGACAAGGTCAACATACTATGGCAACCATGGAGTTAGGAGTTGTGAAATATCCGCAGAATGCTAGGTGTTCCAACCTAAACTGCTACTTCTATTCCTAGTTTTCCCATACATAATTATGCAAATTTAACTTCTCACAAAACTACATGGATAAACCTTTTTGCCTCTGAGGTTATGATTATGTTCCTGGGCTAACTGCTGTGTTGCATAGGTACCGCACCAGTACTTGGTATGGGTACGACGTACATCGATTTTTAAAGTCTAGGGTATGGATGCACTGATATATATTGTAGAAAATGTATTTACGTGCATAAAAATTAAAAGTTTCATGAAATGAAACATTGAGACCAATCTAGTGGCAACCGAAGAGATTACTGAGGGGGAATCCATTAAAAAAGCAACCCACCCTAGGGACTGATCTGGGCAGCCGGGTAGCCACGGCACAACAAGACCAAGGGGTTGTATACCTTACCGGTAGAGAGGAAGATGAGACCAATCTAGTGGCAACCGAAGCTGGTTTCTGCCACACCCGACGACGTTCACAGAGGCTTCATAGGAGATCAGCTAGTTGGCAGGGGCCACAGGACGATGTGGTGCAGATATGAGGGTCCTTACGTGAAATGTACGCGGCCTGGGGGAGCCCGAAAGAAGACGGACATTGGGCCGCTACATGAAGGAATGGGCGGCAAATATCGCTCTTCTTCAAGAAATCAAGCTGACAGATTGCAGTCAGGAGATGTGGCGGATAGGTGGGCAGCACATGTCCGGGTTTCTCGCCCTCCAAGCAGCGGGTCGGTCAGGCGGTTGCATTTTCGGGTGGCGGACAAACCTTTTCACTCTGATGGAGTCTTGGACGGACAGATATATTCTGACGGTCCACCTTCGACGCAGAGCAGATGCAGCGACTACCTGATCTCTTGCGTCTACGGGCCTTGCGTGGCCTCCTTTCGAGATACCTTGTGGGAGGAACTCAAATCTGTTCGTACACACCTTCCCGGAGCACGATGGATCATTGGGGGCGATTTCAATGTCACCTTGGACATTGATGATCGACCCATCAGCAGACGAGGGAGAGACATAGGGGTGGAGGATTTCAGGGACTTTATTGACTTGCATTCGCTAGTCGACTTCCCGGCTATGAATCACAGATTTACATGGAGAAACACTGATACGCCCTCGGCCCGGTCGAGGATTGATAGGTTCTTGGGATCCATAGAGCTTGCGGAGGCTTACTAGTTGGCAGATGTTCAGGCCCTGGATCGGCTGTTTTCGGACCACACCCCACTGATGTGGCGGTCCAATGACGGTCAAGGGCAGCGGTCTCTCTTCTGGTTTGAGCGTTCCTGGCTATGTGAGGATGGCATCCGCCAGCTGGTAGCGGATCATTGGGAGAGCGTCCCTAGGGCGGACACGACAACCAAGACTTTGGCCACCCGCCTGGAGAGCCTACGAGCTCGACTTCAGGCGTTCAGACAGGAGGTACGGGACTCCCGAATACAAAGGAGGACGGAGGCCCTCGAGGTCATAGCCAACATGGATCGGGCGGAGGACTCCCGAACCCTTACGGAGGAGGAGTTAGAGGACCACCGTCGGGCACAAGGGGCCATTCAGCTGGAGGATAGGAAAGTGGAAATATAGTAGAGCAATGCTCCCGGCAGACTTGGCTCCGGGAGGGGGACGCCAACACCCGATTCTTCCACCTATATGTGAGCTCGCGGCGGAGGACGAACAGGATCGACCACATCGAGGTATAGGGTCAGAGGATATCCAGCCATGCCAGAATTGGAGCAGCCTATCGCCTCATACTATAGGGAGGTATATCGGCGTCGGCCCGCTAGTCATTGGAGGTGGTCCCCTAGGGAAATTTCCCGTATTTCTGACTCACAGTCTTCTATGTTGACGTAGATCATCACAGAGGCTGAGGCTACCCAGGCTCTCCAGGACCTCAACAGCGAGGCACCTCCGGGCCCCGACGGATTCCCTGTCTTCTTCTATCGGGAATTCTGGCCGGTGGTCAGGGGGGACGTGATGACAGTCATCAGGAGTTCGCCAGCGGGAACCAGGGGCTAGAGCACCTCAATCGATTCTTGTTGTTCATGCTGCCAAAGCGCAACCCAGCAGAGCGAGTGGAGAACTTCAGGCCGATCGCCATATCCAACGCCATATATCTATTGTTGGCTAGGGTGCTGGCGAATCGCCTTCGGGAGGTGTTGTCGGATCTCGTCAACCCGGCCCAGTCAGCCTTCATTCGGGGCGTAGCATCACAGATAGCTTCACCATGGCATCGGAGATAGTCGCACGGTGGAGGAGGACCACCTGCCATGCATTCTTATGGAAGGTGGATTTCTCCAAAGCCTATGATTCGGTCTCATGGTCCTTTCTTTGGCAGGCTTTGCAGGTCCATGGATTCTCGGAAACTTGGATCACATGGATGAAGCAGTGCATCACCACTGCTTCGTTCTCGGTTCTAGTCAACGGGACGAGGTCAAGAGGTTTGACCCAGCCACAGAGAGGGGTTCGGCAGGGCTGCCCACTTGCCCCCATGCTCTTCGTTGTGGCGGTCGATACTCTAGCGAGATGTACTCAGGCTGCGTGCCGAGCCGGCATAATAAGTGGTTTTGTTGGGAGTCTGGTTTATGTGTTGCAGTATGCAGATGACACCACATTTTTCATTGAGGGCACGACCACAACAACTAGACGGGTGGCCATTCTAGTGGACCTTTTTGGGGCGGCCTCTGGACTTCATATCAATCATGCTAAATCAGCATTCATCCCCTTTGGCATGGTTGCGGAGGAGGCAGCCAACTGTGCAGATGAGCTCCGCACACCAACCGGTTCCTTGCCGATCACATACTTGGGCCTTCCACTATCAGACAGGCACATTAGTTTGCGGGGTTGGACCCCGGTGATTGAGCGGATTGAGCACAGACTGCAAGGCTAGAGTTCGAGACTGTTGTCGAGGGGAGGCCGTTTGGTTTTGATACTGTCGGTTCTTTCTGCCCTCCCCACCTACTACATGTCAGTCCTACCGATGCCGGGGGTGATTATCAGACGGATTGACTCATTGAGAAGCAGGTTCTTCTGGCAGGGGTATGGGCAAGACCACCACGTGCCTCTTGTGGCCTGGCATAACATTTGTCTGCCTACGTCTCAGGGAGGCCTGGGAGTCAGAGATCTCCGCACCGCCAACTGGGCTCTCCTAGCCCGGTGGGTAGGACGCATCATGGGTCCTGAAGAGAGTCTCTGGCATACAGTTTTCACTACCTGCTATGGACAGGACCTGTCATGGGAGTCGAGGGCGCTCCTCCCACGAGGAGCCTCTTGCTTTTGGAGAGGGGTGGCAACTTTACTACCGCGTGTACGCCCACTCATGAGACCATTACTCGGCTCCGGAGAGGCCTCCTTCTGGAAGCACGACTGGCTTCCGGGGGGTTCTCTAGCATCAGTTTTTCCTCGCCTATGGGCCCTTGCAGCAGACCCCGGAGGGACAGTGGCAGAGTCATGGTCGGAGGCCGGCGGTCTCGGTTCAGGCACGTGGACCCCACGGTTCAGCTCTCCTCTATCCGATCAGCGCATCGCAGAGTTGCTGCTACTACATCACAGGACCGCCCCCTTCCAGTCGGACCCCGTGCGGCGAGATGGGTGGGTCTGGACCATACAGAGTTTCTCGACCCACAACCTCTACCTCTGTTTCCTCATGGCCCCTACTACTTCAGAGGAGTTTCAGTTGGATTGCAGATTCATTTGGCGATTGCGGGTACCGCTTAAAGTCAAAATCTTCGCTTGGCTTATGCGGCGTGGCTGACTCCTTACTCGGGCCTATAGGGCGAGGTGGGCACCGCAAGCAGATACATCCTGCGCTCTATGCGCACACGCGGTGGAGGATGTCACACACTTGTTCTTCGGATGTCCGATATCCCGGGAGATTTGGCGTCAGACAGGCAGACTACCCACATTCCCAGTTGAGGCTGAGGACTTTTGGCGACCTTTGGGCTCCTCGGCTAGATGGAGACACTGCTGGAGACCACTACTGGCGACTTTTTTGGCTGGTTCCTGGGCCATCTGGCTCCAGAGGAACCGAGTCATTTTTGGTGGGAGAGATGTCAGGTTGAGAGTGTGGTATGCCACATTTTTTTTCTCCTTCGGGAGTGGGGCTTTGGGTAGGAGGGACTTTCACCCACCCTTCTCTCCTCCTTGTGTCACTCGCCACTGGGGAGCATTTACTTGTACATTCTGACAGTTTCATAGATATATATATACATGGATGACAACCGCGACTGTAGCGGTCATCCTTTTTCTTCTCAAAAAAAAAATTTAGCAAATAACTTGGTGAGAGAGTGGTACAATTTTGATTATTTGTTGCATAATCTCCATGTAATGTAATGTATTGAACTTCTAATAATTTGGATGGTTACCAAATATATATAAATAGACTCTTGGATATGGTCTCAAGGTCAGTTTACAGTCAGGAAAGTTTTCAAAACTCTGATAATTGATAACATATTGGAGGATAATGATTTGGGAATGGATTGCAACATGATATGGAAGCTTCGGATCCCACAACGGTTGAAGATTTGTGTGGCTGCTGAGAAGAAGGCACTTACCTACAAGATGCTATATCCAAAGATGGGTGCAAGAGGCTAGCACAACGTGCTCCTTTTGTAATACTTTCGAAGAGAATATTGATCACATATTTTTTGACTGTTTGGTGGCTAGAGAAGTGTGGCATAGAGTAGGATGTAGGTGGATCAACACTCAATCGGCAGAAAGCTTTTGGAACTCTTTCAGGCGTGGTGGGAGTCAAGATCATCAGATACAAGTTTATGTTCCAAGAAGAAAGCATATAACACCATTTGCTTTCCTATGGTCTATGTGGCTCCAACGCAATGGATGCATATTTCGAGGGGAGAGATTATATGTGGAGAATATTGTAGCTATAGCCGAGAGACTAGTGAACGAATGGATGAGATGCTAATCCTTTGATCTTCTAATTCTCATGTAACAAGAATATGTAAACCAATATTGCCTTAATAAAATGGATGGTTACTCTTGGTAACCATCCTTTTCTCTCTCAAAAAAAAATATTATATATATATATATATATATTAATGTTTTCTCATAATATCGATCAACGAGTCAAAATTGTGCATAATCATATTAACTTTTTAGTTTTTCTTTTATCTAAAACAATCCCATATGTATTAATGGTCCTAAGTACACAACAAGTACCAAGTACAAGGACTTATGTGGTACATGTAAGTGAAGGGGTTCGAAGTACCCATGCTTCACAACAACATTGCCTTTTAGTTCAGTATAACTTTGCATTTAATATGTTGTGATAATGATGTAGAAGTCCTAGTTTATTTTATCTTCTATTATTTCTGTTTTATTTAGGGGTTTTTCTTTGACTCTACTAGAAGAGTCATAATTTAGGTGAAATTAGTCTACAGAACATTTGAAGGTTTGGTTGTTAGAAGTTTAAGCAGATTTGATTCAATAAAATTTTACTCCAAATTAATTCGGAATTTTTCTAAACTTCGTGTTTCTGGGAGAACGATCTTTGTCTTTGAGTTTGTTTCAAGCTTTGGTGGATTCAGGATATTCTCTTCGTGGACTATCCTCTGCTTGAACCGTTGGTATCGTCACTTATCCGTTTTAAATGTGTTTGCTGGAATTGTCTCTTTGTTGCACCAAACATGTTATTTTTAGCAGTTATCGATTCTCATATTTAATTTACTATTTGCTCCTATGTCAAATAGTATCATATTGAAGTTGAGATCATTAGTGATGTGCCTACACGAGCCAAGTTCCAATCATTGGAGAAGGAATTGATAGAATTTTTGTTGCTTTGGAAACCATTCTAAGGCAACAGGGTATTAATCAAGGTTATCCTCAACCAGAAAGAGCAATATTGAATCAAGGATGTATGTCACAAGAGTCAATGGTGGACAACAACAACGAATTCTAAGAAATTATTATTTATCCGGATGTAAAATGAAAACATTTGACCCTAATTATTTATATAAGTGATGAGGATGGAACTATATTGATTGAGTCAATTATTTATGAAGCGCATGAAGAGATTACTGAGGGGAATCCATTAAAAAAGTTAAGTCAAAGTTGAAATCAATGGTAATCCAAGTTCAACGATACGAAGATAAACTCATTGAAGAATTGGAGAAGATCATAAGAGTGAGATCTTATATGAGAAGAAAGCTGATTGATATATACTTCAAGTTGACTTGACATTTGTGGAAGTTTCGATCGTCATCAAGAACTTTACTTTTATTTGTTGTTGGTTTTCAAGTCAAAGAAGAGTATTATCATCTATGTGCCCTAAGTGTTACATTCTCCACATTGCGAAAGAAGTACATCTCTCACCCCTTAAAATACATCCATTGTGTTGTGACCAAAATGCCCACGGGAATGCTAATGGAATCGCACAGTCCCTTCCCAGTGACACATTATAATTCTGTGGTCGAAGATCCTTCTTCTGGGTGACAGCGAAAACAGGGACTCTGACCTAGCATCTAACCACCTGCAATCAGCTCCAGACCAAACCTCCCTTGCCACATGATATTCAGAAGAGAGATGTGAGGTTTCTTTCCCGAAAGAGTCGCACAAGGGACAATTGAGCTCCGATTTTGGGGCCATCTTGACCGATACATCCAATGACAATTCTCGGACAGCTCAGGAGCCAAGTGAGAAATCTGATGTTCAATACTTGACTCTCATCCTCCATATCAACCTAGAATCATCCCTCAAGGCATTATCCTCTTATCCTTCCCCAACACCCATGAGATTACAATCAGAAATCAAATAGAAAAAATCACCAATAATCTTTCTTCACTTTTTTTTGGGTAAATTTCTTTTATTTTTTGGTAAACTAAGTTTCTTTCACTTTAAAAGACCAGAACTCCAAAACCAGTTGTCTCACTGATAAGATATTAGTGTGACTCCATCTAGTGATCCAATCAATAATACAAGCTCCTCCATACACCTAACAGAAAGAAATGACAAAAGGAGGGAGCCCATCCACCATCTCTACCATCTGACATGGAAGTCGAGCAAAATGCCACATTGACATGCTGGTCTTGTCCTAAGGAAATCTAAACCCTGGATAAGTTTCAGCAAATATTCCCTGTTGAAACCAGCAATCCATCCAAGTTCAACGCCTAAATATGTTGAGACGAAAGGGTGAACCCATGCTAGGAGCTTTGCCACAAACCTCCCAAAAGAAGAGTTTCCCTTGAGAAGTCAGTTTTGAATATCCCACGATACACAATGCCCATAACATTCAAAGAAGACTGATGTCCAAGATCTTCCCCTGGACCCATGATACGGCCAGATCATTTCGCTATAATTGCCTTGTTCTCCTATGAAGCTCAAGTACC
Source organism: Pontederia paniculata (assembly GCA_001647135.1). Taxonomy (NCBI): domain Eukaryota; kingdom Viridiplantae; phylum Streptophyta; class Magnoliopsida; order Commelinales; family Pontederiaceae; genus Pontederia; species Pontederia paniculata. The sequence continues at coordinate 43,509 of LTAE01005807.1, read as the reverse complement.
TCTAAGCTACTCTCTGTTTTTGGATTGCAGACCTCTCTCTACGCCACCAAAATTCTCTGTAAGAGTTTGTGTTTTTTTATTTTGTTTACATCTATGAGTGAAAGAGTTGATTGACTTATGCGGAAATGTAGTGTTTCCTCAACTCTTTCCACATCTTTTAGGCATAAGATGTTTCTGGTTAATGAGTATCCTCTACTGACTCTTGGGCATCTTCCATCTTCATAACAGAGATGGTTTTGTAGATTCCATGAAATGCTGGTTACCAAATTGAGTGTGAATGTGTGGTATTCTCTGTCTAATAGTTGCGCTAATAATGAATTCTGCTAAAACAGCAAACTGGGTTGAAATTGGGAAATAATGGTGCGACATTAACAGATCTGATGTCATTTCATGGTGTATCTTCAGACTCGTGAAAGACATAAGTCATAAAATTTGGTTTATTGGTCTTAACTATCCAACTTGGTTCTCTTTAACTGCAAGCTTATGAATTTACATCTGTGCTCGTATGTTTTGTCCTCCTAGCATGTCTGAAGTGTCCAGTGTATTTTATCTATGCTTCAGGACTCTTGAAAGGCATAAGTGATGTAGAACAAGAATAATATTGTGGGCCTTTTGCCCATGGCCATTGATCGTTAATTATGGGCCTTCGGCATGAGTAATTTAATTAGGTCTTTTGATTAGTTTAGTCTTTTAGTAATTTTTTTATTTTATTAGGTTTCCATATTATGAATCTTATATGGGGTTGTTTGAAACTCTATGTAAACTCCCATATGGTTGTATTAGATTTAGCTTGGAGGAATGAATATTTGCTTTTAGTTTATTTCATAAACAAATAACGTAATTAGGTTTAAGCAAATAACTTGGGGTTTAGGAGTAGTGAGCTTCATCACATATTGATATTTTGTGTGCCTCTGTCTTATCCTGTAGAAGCTAAGGTATATTTAAATAATTGATGTGCTTATTTTTACAATAATTTTTAACGTGCCATAACTTCAACACCTCAGAGCTAAACCATCTAGGACTGAACGACAATAAGGAATGCATTTGGTAGAAGAAACATCTCTTTCATTTTATTGCATGTCATCGTCCAAGGTGCTGTTCTATACCTTGCATTTGCTATCCCAGTATTTGGTGTCACATGTACAAAGGATTTAAGGAAAATCCAGAATTTTAGTTATCAGTAATTTTGTGAACCAAAATTTTGGAACTCGACTGCTCTGTTAGTGTGAGATGATATAGAGATGGAACCGATCTTTTGGATCATTTTGGAGCTTTCTTCATGGTTTTGCTTTTCTATTGCATTATATGTTTTCTCCTTTAGTTGTTTTGTTCTTCCTTGCTTTCTTTACTGTCCTCTTGTTACTTGTGCTACATATGAAAAAAAATAAAACTAACGTCCATGATTAATATTCTTAGGATGATCGACTATGGCTTACTTCCACTGGATGAGGCAAAGAAGCTCTATGAGAAAACACACCAGAATAACCAACAAAAGTTCGAATCGCCAAGTGATATCTCACATAAGGAAACAGCCACTTCCGCGGAGAAAAAAGTTAAGCTTTCGTTCAAGAAGAATCCAAAGTCTAAGAAACGAAGGGCAAGTGAAGGAAGCAGTAGAGATGCTGATGATCTTGACACCAAGTTGCTAAAGAAGAGGATCAAGAAGCATAAGGCTTCCACTTGATCTAGTAACAATCAGCAAGTTCATTATCAAAGAAAACAAAGACATTTTCAAAGTTTGACGGGGTCAAAGAACAGCATGGCACTCTCCATTAATAATGTGGTGCTCAAGGGAAGCAACCAGGACACCGCACGACTATTTATAACAGTGAGTACATCATGAGAGTCATCACATGTTCTCTAAACTACTATTAAATGACGGCAAAAGTCATGAGCCATGTAACATGGATCTGGATCGAGTGCTCCTTTTGACATGTTCAATATATAGTACATATGCACCAACAAGAGAGCTAAATAGATTTCTCCTTATTTAAGGTGTGTATGCAAAAAAAACAAATTACTTGGAAGTCATGTTATATTATTCGAAATGACATAAATTACGAATGTTATAATAAAGACTGAAAAAAGATATAAATGTAGTACATGTGGAAAAGTTACATGAAGCAGATCCATTCTTATGCTTTATGCGATCTGTAGTATAATTAAGTATTACACTGGGCATCTTTTCCTAACAATGTTCCACAGGAGAAGGATCCGCGAAGGCAAACAGTCTGGACTTTTGCCATATGCTTGTCAGACCTTTTTCCGCTTTTTCAGGAAGGCCGAAAATAATTTGCCCTAATTTATCCTATCCTTTTTTTTGTTTGGATCATTCGAACTTAAATTGTTATTCAAATTTATGAGAGTTCAATTTGAAAAAAAAAGCCATTTGGACTTTACAACACTGAAGAAATAAATTATCGTCAGTATGTTGTAATTGTTTTCTTCAGTGTTGCTCTGAAACTGAGTGAACTTTGACTGATTTACGCTTTCGAAATTTAATTTTGTGATGTTTTTCCAATGATTTTTACTGGAGGAAAAGGAAGTGAGGCATTAGATGACCATTAATTAGTTTGTATTATCGAGCTTCTTGGACAGTGGCAAAGATTGCCCATTAATGCAATAAGCAAAATTTTCTTGCTTAATAAGTTCTCGAAGTTCGGATTTTTGAAGAACTAATACCCAAAGGTATAGTTTGACAAGTAGAACTTAGGTTTTTTTGGGTTCTTGATGAATAGTTGATTTGATATATTAGTTTTAATAGTGTTTGGATGAATTAAAATGTAATGATGAAAATTAAAAATTAATTTGATAGATTAGTTTCATTGAGTGTTTGTATAGAATGTGAGAATTAAAAAGATAAAATATAATTTTTATAGTAGATAAAAATTAAGTTGAATAAAAAATTATGATATTTATAATTTTTAAATATCTATTTAAAATATAATATTATTACAAAAAATAGAAAATAATAAATAATACTAAATTATATATTTTAAATAATACTAAATATTGTAATTAAACTCAGTATATTATATTATTATTTTAAATAACAAAAAGAAGTAACTTTTAATTTTATAGTTGAGTTAACTAAACAAATATATTATTAAATTAAGATAATGCAAAATAAAATATCTTGTGAGAGCGAAGAGAAAAAAGATAAAATAAAAAATTAAACTTAAAAAAAATTATAAAAATAATATAAAAGAAAAGGGAATAAATCTGTAATAAGAAAGAAAAAATGTGTAAACGATGAGAGAAAAAAAATAAAAAAATGTGTCACATAAAAAAAACTTGGGAGGGGGTTCACCCCCCTCCCATGAGCAGTCACCGGTTCCACCAAAATGGTGGAACCGGAGGCACTGGAATTGAGTCACGTGACATCCGGTTCCAGTGTTTTAATTCTACTTCGAAATTCATTTCAAGTCACGTCGTTTGCCAGAACTTATTGGAACTAGGTCCAGGTTCTGGTCTGGTTCCAGTTGCCAAACTATGTTAAGAGTGTTCATAGGTCAGATTTGACTCGATCCGACCTAACTCGACTAATTTTGATCGAATTGGGTTGATGATAAATTAGTTATCAATTCTGATTCAATTCGATTTTCATTGGGTCGGATTGAATTGAGTCGAGTCATCGATTTACTTGATTGAATTTTTTCCTATTTCATAAATTACTTTTCTATAATATTCAATATTAATCATATTTTTTAAAAAAATAATTTTTTTTCCAAAGATTTATAATATTTTCAAGGATATAAAGTATAAATTTTTATATATTTTAATTTTAAAGTAATATAATTTTAATCAATAATAAATTGATTCAAATTTAATAAAAAAATATAAAAGTTCAGATTATCAGATTGAATCGAGTTGATTAGGTTTGAAAAATTAAAATTCGTACCCACCATTGATGATATGATCGGTTCAGGTCCAACTTCACAAACAATTTGATCCGATCTAATTGAGATTTTATCTGTTTGAATCGTCGAGTTTATCAGGTCAATCTGATAAAATATAAATTCTAGCATTAATAGTTTTTTAGTCTAATTTTCTATTCATCAATTTAAATAAAGTATATATATTCATTAATATCGAATTAATCAAATACCACTAATTCTAAATACCAACGAGTTATTCAGAAAAAAGCCTAAGCATTAGGGATCAAAAGAGAATTAGAATAAATTTTAATGAATCCTCTCAATAGAAAATTTTCGTTAGGAGTTTCACCATCATATTAGGTATCCGACTCAGGGCGACACCGATTAATCGAGATCAGTAGCCTCGGATGCTGTGGGGGCAACCCAAAAAAATACTAGATCAAATCAACTTAATTCAACTAGTTATGGAATAGAAAATCGTTAGGTTAGCGTATGGATATGTAAGAACTTAAAATTCTTATTACTTAATGAGAACTAATATATTAGCAGACAGATTTTCTTTTATATTTCAATGAGAAAGTACAATGATAAAGAATTAAAAAAATTAATTAGATGTTTAAGAAATTTAGAACTAAAAATTAATTTAAATAATTCAATAAGAAAAAAGTAAATTTTAGGAAGATAATTTTTTTTAATAATTTATTATTTAAAACATATTTACATAATATAATAAAATATTTCACTCAAATTTATGAAATAATACCAAATTAATCTTTTTTATACAACTCTACAATATAATTTGAGAGATGTGAGTGTGTAGCGCTGTAAATTAAAGCAGTCCATTTCTTACATTATTGTCTAGGTTTGCTAGTGCAGATATGTGCTCACAAGCTCATATAGACTTATATTATATGTGAGTGATATTGGATTGTGATATAATTTATAGTGTTGCATAAATATTTTATTTATATAATTTATTTTAATTAATAAAGTGTTAAGACTCTAGTTATGCACTTCGATAAAAATATATATATATATATATATATATATATATATATATTAGTTTATTCAGATAGATAAAGTTATAAAACCCCAATATAATTTAAAGTATATGGCATAGAATTTTCTTATTTATCGAATAATATGAACTCGGTAATTTGTTTTTTTAACTAAAATTTAATTAATGTTACTTTTTTAGTGATTTTATATTTTGTTAACTCGTCCGGAAGAGTTGATAATTTAAACTAAAAAGTAATATTTTAATAGGGTATATGTTACTGATACTTTAATTTTTTACCTCATTAGACTCAACTTAAAATCTAAGTTTTTCTATTAAAAGGATCGCATTTATTTTAATTGCTAATGGTAGAAGAGAGTCCGATTCTATATCGATAAAAAAAGTAAGAAGCACAACATACTATAGATGGCTTCTCCTTGCATCAAAGATTTTACTTAAAAAAGTTGAAGCTCCATTTTTTTTTTAATTTACATATATGTTTTCATGCTCATTTTTTTAGATTACGGAAAGAAAATGAATATTTTTTTTAAGAATACTTAATTCTATTTACTAATTTGATAAAAAAAAGAATATTTTTATAGTTTGTACTCTGAATTTGAAATGGGCTCAAAAGAGTGCTCAAATAAAATTTAATTTCTCGAGAACAAAAGAATGATGCAGTAACACATCTCGAGGGATCTCGAGTATGATTTTTATGAGAGTTATATACATCTTTATTTTCAATTTATATATAGACCTCCTTACGTAATTGAAAAAAAAAAGAAAAGATAATTTAATTTAATTTCTCCCAACCACGAAAGATCCGACGGTGCTAAATCAATTATTCAACGTGATCAAATCTAGACGCGTGATTCAAGCGCAAAAAGATCTATAAATACGTGATGGATAATGAACAACGTTCCGCATGCTTTGGATGCTTCCGATCACAATCGAATCCCCAGTTTGCATTATATTTACTATTCCATTTCCATATATTACTATTTTTTGAACTGTCTTTTCTAGATACAAATAGTAAGTACGAAATAATAGCATATAAACATATAGTAGAAATATCAAATTAACTGAGCTTAATAATAATCAAAATTTTAACTCGTGATCATTATATATAATTATTAACGTTGTGTTAATTAAAAAAATAATATATTTTTTCAATATTGAGATGATAATCGAGAAAAAAAAATATACTAATATACTTTAGTTAGAGGATGGGAGTTCAAGTATAATCTCTTTTCAATAATAGTGTTTATTTTTTTTAAAATGTAGAGGTTCAAGAATAATTAGTTGTTACCGAAATTAAAATATTTTGTCTTGTCTAAAGACTGAATACATTGGTCCACAAACATGTTGTTTGGAATTCAGCATATGCTCTATACCTGCTACTCTACTCAGAAGTTTCCAAAATAAAATAGGGAATCACTGAATAGTTTGTATCAACAGTCAAAAGCTATGATCAGATTCCCATATTTTATCCTATAAATTTTATTTTGTGCAACATTATTCCTAGCTAACTTATAAAGATACAAACAGGGACTAACCTAGGATAAAAACTGGGGGGGGGGGGGGGGGGGGTCTAATATATGTGAAAACAAATAATTCAAAATTGAGAGGGATCAAAATATATACAAAAATATATTAATAAAATATCACCAATGAGAATTCAACTCAAAACTTCTAAATATTAATCAAAATTATCTATCCATATGAGTAATTAGATAATTTTATTATATAATTAGTATTTATTTTATGTATTGACTGTGGTTACTAGTATATACAAATATATAACTTATACATCGAAGACCCTCTTATAGTGTGGGTCCGTCTCAGGATACAAAATAGTAATTTAAACCCAAACAATAGTCCATTTAATATGCTAAATATCATATTTGGACGCCAAATATCATCCATATGAATCCGTATAAAATAAATTATATAACTTTATATTATTATTATATAATAATATACTATGTTGATTTTTTTTGAAAAAAGAGATTATTTTCTCTAACATCGATATAACATTTTCCTTCGTCTAATCTTGAATTATAAATTTACAAATTTTATTCTCCAAAGTTAATTGGTCAATCGACTCCATCATATTATATTTCATCCAAAATTTTATTAACTTTATATTAATCAATTAAAGATGATATCAGATAATATCAAATCTAGTTAATATTAAATTAAATTGGGTCGGGTTGGATTTGAATTAAAATTCAAACCCAACCAAAAAAGAATTTCGATTAGGTCGATTATTATATTGGGCTTTTGGCAAGTTTGAACTTCGTTTTTCTAATATTTAATAAATTTATGGATAAATATAAAATTAAAAAATAAAATAATAGCAACTACAATAAAAAGATTAAAAATAACAAGTTAAAATTATTAAATGATTTGCATATTTTTTATATAATAATGTTTAATATTAATATTTTTAGGTAAAACATGGTAAAAGTGAAATAATAACAATAATATATCAATACTAATGATTTGCATATAATAATAATAATAATAATAATAATAATAATAATAATAATAATAATAATAATAATAATAATAATAATAATAATAATAATAATAATAATAATAATAATAATAATAATAATAATAATAATAATAATAATAATAATAATAATGATAATAATAATAATAATAATAATAATTACTACTACTATTATTATTTATAATTTGCATAATGTTAACATTTAATAAATAAAAACAAATCGTAAGTGTGAAATAATAATATATCTATAAAGTGAATATTAGATTAGATTAGTTGAACTCGATGATGGATCAAAATTTTAGCTCGCGATCATTGTACATAGTTATTAATATCACATGGATTAAAAAATCGACACAGTTTTTCAAATGTCGAGATGATAATTGAATAACAAAATATATCAATATGCTTAGAGGATTGGGAGCTCAACTAATCTCTCTTCAATAATAATGTTTATTTTTTTTTCAAATGTAGAGGCTCAAGAATAATTAGTTGTTAGTGAAATTAAGATATTTTGTCTTGTCTAAAAATCTAATACATTGTCCCACAAATATGTTGTTTGGAATTCAGCATATGCTCTATACCTGCTACTCTACTCAGAAGTTTCCAAAATAAAAATAGACGATCACTGAATAATTTGTATCAACAGTCGAAAGCTATGATCAGATTCCCGTATTTTATATCCTATAAATTTTATCTTGTGCAAAATGATCCATAGCTAACTTATAAAGGATGACAAAGTATTTTGACCCTAAAAAATATTCCATTTAAATATGCAATAGCAGGTAACTAGTTACCTTTCCATATTTGGACGCCAAAGATCATCCATATGAATCCGTATAAAATAAATCATATAACTTTGTATTATTATAAAATAATAATATACTATAATGAATTATTATTTTTAGCACCTCCATAATTATAATTTTTTTTGTCTAATTCTGAATTCTGAATTTACAAATTTTATTCTCTAAATTTAATTTGAATTGTCAATTGACTCCGTCATATCATATTTCATCCAAAATTTTATTAACTTTATTTTTTTTGCCATTTCAAACTTTTAGCACTCTTTATATTTAATTAATTAAAGATGATATTAGATAATGTGAAATATAAGATAATATTAGATTAAATTGGATCAGGATGGATTTGGATTAAAATCCAAACCCGACCAAAAAAAGAATTTCGAATTAAGTCGAATTATTAGATTGAGCTTTTGGCTTTATTTTTATAGTATTTAAAAAATGTGTGAATAGATATAAGATTAAAAAATAAAAAAATAGCGACTACAATAAAAAGATTAAGAATAACAAGTATTAAAATTATTCAATGATTTGCTATATACATTATTAATATTAATATTTTTAGGTAAAAAAAATTGGTATCGAAGTATTGAATTATAATTTTTTCAACCCAACACTTTTCGGGCTAGGTCAGATTTTGATCTAAAATGAGAATCAAGATGACGGATCAAATTGGCGGATGGGATTAGAACGAAATAATTTATTGTTACATGTAGCAAAAAATTATGACAAAATAATTAAAGAAGATGGAATATTTAATGGAGACTAGAACTAACTTTGATGCAGTTTCATGATAAATAATGGCACTGGGAAGTCTTCCGAGATGCTTGGGTCAAGGGGGAACCAGTCTTTCTCCTCCATGGACTCGGGCACTAGGGTCAAATGGAAGAAAACGAATATTTTTTTTACTCCCGAGTGGCAGACCATTTTCTAGTCCACTAGACTGAATATTCAGCATTATTAAACATTTGAATTATTAGTGTCTTCAACTTCAAAATTTGAAATTTTAAGCTAAAAAGTTATTATCTCTTTACAAACATCATTCAAATTATCGTAAAATTTCGGATATGACTCTAAATTATAAAACCAGACAAAATATGTCTAAAATATTTTCATTTGAGCATTTTGATCTAACCTTTCTAGTTTTCTATTTGTTTGATTTGTTAAATGATTATTTTGCTCTTATAACTAAAATAAATTATGGGGATCTTGTCATGCAATGGCGAGCTCGCCGACTCATGCCTACACGTGAGGCAAAATCATCTCACGTGCATGCAGTACTAAGCTAGGCGAGCTCGCCTCGCGCACAAGCGTCTCCCCTGCATGCGAGGCGAGCTCACCTCAGGTGGTTTCCCTGAGCTCGCCCCTATGCTCAGGTGAGTTCCCCTGAGCTCGCCTACGCGGGAAGCGAGCTCTCCTGAACTCATCGGCGCTATCTCGCGTGTCAGCGAGAGGAAATGAGAAGATTTTTTTTAAATTTTAATTTTTGAGGTAAAAGGGATATTTAATAAATAAAATAAATAAATTTAATGAAAAACTGAATGGAGAATATTGGATGGACTAATGCGTCTAATTAAAAAAATTTAGACCTACTCCTTTCTGATTTTATAGTTCCGGGTTATATCCGATTTTGCACAATAGTTCGAGTGAGGTTTAAGAAAATAATCTAAAATTAAAATGATATTTACAATTTCACATATTCATTTCAAATTAGATTTAGTCATGACTAGTAGACTTCCCAAATATATAGTTAATAGAAGAAAACACCCTCAATCGATCCATTATTGTAAAAAAAGTAGGGTTATTTCTTTAAACCTCCCCTACACTATCACTCTAAATAGGATGACTCTTGAATTATAAAATCATGCAAAAGTAGGTTTAAACTTTTTCAGTCGGACACTTTTAGTCCATCCGTTATATTATATCTGGTTTATCGTTAAATTTATTTTTTTATTTATCAAATGTCAATTTTGCCTTCTAGAGACATGGCAGCTACATTATAGCGGTGTGCGCGCGATGTCGATCACCACGTGATACCGATGCTGGCCTCATGTGCGCGACGATGAGATAGCCACTAGGTGTGCGCGCGATGTCGATCACCACGTGATACCGATGCTGGCCTCATGTGCGCGACGACGAGATAGCCACTACGCACGCAATGGTGATGCTTCCTCACGCGCATGCGATGACGATGATGAGTTCCCCTCGTGCACGTGATGACGAGCTCGGAGCTGCGCGTGCGCCTTCATGCGCAACAGTGAGTGGTCCTGCCATCACATGTGCAAAGGCGAGCTCACTATCTTATCCCCTGGCGAGCTTGCCATCCCCTCATGTGGCGAGCTCGTAAGCGCATGCGTTGCGAAAAAACTCACTGTAACATTCATTAGGCGAGCTCGCCATCGCTTGTAGTTGCGCACGCGTTGGCGAGCTTACCATCGCACAACGACGAGAAATGGTGAGCCCGACTCGCACGTGCGGCGATGAGTTTGCCGTTGTTCACACGATGATTGATATGTGCTAATTATACATATAAAATTGCTAGCAAGTGCACTAGTCGTATCAAGTAATAAAGTAAGTGAATAGAGTGTCGATCCCACGAGAAATTTATTCTATCAATATCTAACACAATATTTTAATGAGAGGGTTACATTGGGTTTGATGAATTGATTGATTATGAAAATAAAGATTTAAATAATGGTAAAGATTTAACAATTAAGTGTCATAATGATGACTTGAGCACTGGACTTGGATGAATAAATAAGAAAAATCTGAGTTCTAATAAATCAATTTAGGTTTTTAATCTTTCTCAAAAGAATTAGGTTTANCAAAAGAAAATAAATATAAAACATGGGAGTTCATCCTCTGTATAGATAGGAGAAGATACATGAATAATTATACATAAAATAATACAAAATTAATACACCTTGGGTTCTTGACGATCGGCAATCCTGTAGCACTTTGTCTCCTTCTTTAAGTTCTCCCAGGCTCCAAGCATCCTTTTCTCTAGGGTTTTGGATGTTATTTATAGGGATGGAGAGGCCATGGGATGATAGAATTCGTCTAGGATTAGAGTAGGATTGATAGGAGATCAGAACCGTCGAAAAATCTGATAAAAAATTATATTATAAAAACTCGCAAATTGTCACGGCCCGTGACACAAGTGTCACGGCCGTGACAGAACGGTTCTCCCAAGTCTGGGGATTGTCACGGCTCGTGACAAAAGTGTCACGCCCGTGACAGAGTGACTTGCTAAAACTCCAGGTCTTGTCACGGCCCGTGACAATTTTGTCACGGGCGTGACCGAAGAAGGGAATGGACCGAATGCATGTCATGGCCCGTGACAAACATGTCACAACCATGATAATCAGATGAAGCGCGTCACGCCCGCGACCGAACTAATTTCAAGTTGTCACGGCCCGTGACAGACATGTCACGGCCGTGACAGAAGCTGATTCTCTTGTATATGATGTCACGACCCGTGACTTTACATAACAGCCCGTGACAAAGGATTTAACGGACCGTGATGGTCATAACGGCCCCTGATTAACCATATTTTTTCTTTTTTGTTTGCTCTTTCCTCCGCCATGCATCCAACAACCCCCTGAACATATAAAAAATACACATTATATAGATGTCGACTCATTAAGTAAAATAAAATAAATAAAATATGAAATATGCATGATTATGCTGATGAAATGTAAGTAAATTATTCTTAATATACACTGGAAAATATGAATAAATAGGTAATTATCAATGATGAGTTTGATGGCGAGTTGGCCTTTGCGCGCATGACAATGAGCTCACCTTTGCGAGTGATGATGAATTGATGGCCAGCTCGTCACTGCTTGTCCGCGATGGCGAGCTCATTGTGCGTTGGGACTCACCTGCATGCATCAAGCTCGCCTCTGAGCACGACGAGCTCGCCAACGCACGATGATCTCATCGCTGAGATGGAAAACCAGATATGAATAAATGGAAAACCAGATGGTTGGGTCCAACTGTCCAAACAAAAAAAGTTTAGACCTACTTCTGGCTAGTTTTATAGTTTAATGTTAGATTTAGAATTTGTATAGTTCGAGAAATATTTAAGAAAATTATCCAAAAAAAATAATAGCGACATGTAATTATTTGATAGTGCACATTTTCGATATAAGTCGGGTAGGCCTATTATTTTTTACTAATTCAATTTAAGACATGTAGTGTAAACTCTTAAATCTTTTTGCAATCAAATTTTAAATTTCTAATGAACTCATAAACAAACACACTATATGGTAATATCTTTTGAGTTAAAATTGCAACTTTGTTTTTGGTTTGATTATTTGTACTTGAACGAAACCATATACATGAGGACAACCAAGGAGAGTTTAACTTATTAGTTGGATATATAATCGGTTGTATTGTTGTCCTATATCATTTTTTGGGTGAACATCAATTTCCTTTTTTGCAATTTCCATTGCATGTGCCCCTATTGCATGACCTAGGACCACAAGTCGGCACTGCCACATGGGCATGCCCGTCGCACAAACAACGCATTGCTACATCGGCACTGTGCAGGTTGGTGCTACATGGTTGGACACACTGTGCAAGCTTCATCTGAACATGTGTATGAGTCGCATACATTTGTGATTGTGGACTGGCTAGAAGGGCCACATCCTTCTAAGGATATGGACGGGTCTAGTGTATCACATCATAAGGAGATCACGACCATCTAAGGTTGTGGACAGGTTAGGCAAGCCACATCTATCTAAACATAGGGATGGGCCAAACATGTTGCATCAATTTGGACCTCCATATGGGTCAATCAATCAATGTCGATATGAATCTAAGGATGGACTAGGCAAGTCGCACGAGCACCACACCCTTGGGAACCCGTAAGAGGCTTAATTATAGGCCACAAAGACACCGGCCAATGGGCACAAGGTTGCCTTACTAATAGCACCGCTGATGCATCGCCAAGATGGATATCACGAAGTCCACAAAAGTAAGGATCATTGTAGGAGCAACTATGAGTTGCACATACGACATTATTGGTAATTAGGAGCTGCACAAGATGTGCAATGTGCAATTAGGACTTGCAAGGGCTATATAATGTGCAATTATGAGTGACAAAGATGATGAAGGGCACAACTAAGAGTTGCACGAGTGACGTAGTTTGCAATTGGGAGTCGCATGAGCGATGCAAGACGCAATAGAAAGTTGTGCGATTAGCGAGGGGCAAATGCCTATCCGTATCCATTGACAAAGTATGGCAATTTTATTGTCACATAAGAAATTCAAGTCATCGAGGATTTGTTAGAGTTTGACTATAATTATTATATAATTTTTAATTTGGAATGAGATCTGTGACATATTTACTTTGAACTCTATTTCATATTTTGTTATGATTTTATTTTATGTCTACAATTTGTTTTAGGCTCTATTTTGTTAATTATGCATGAGTCTAGGATTCAAGAATTATCAAGAACAAAGTTTTGTAACATTAATAGTATTCCCTAATAAATTAATCAACATTTGATATCCTAGGGAGAAATTTCATTTAAAGATCATGAGGATCCTTGATGATTCTCTCGATGTGGACCGGGGTATTATGTTTATAACTATTTAATTTTAAATAAATATCATTTTTTTGTCTGAGGATGTAATATAGTTATGATTATATTTCGATATCCACTTTTAAGTGTGATTTTCACTCGATTTTTTTATATAGAAAAATGGTATGAAAGTTTTATATTTTGGTACCATCCCTTTACAAATTGTTTTGTGACTGAATGGTTGGATGGCATTGATGGTTCAACTTAGTGAATATGCCAAATGCCAAAGTTTAACTTTGTTAATTTATAATTCAAGAAACAAAACGACATGTTTACATTGTCACATCTTGTCCCATTAGAGATATGGTCCGTTTTGAACCTCAACCTACATGATATTTCAAAATGCATCTGAAAATGTCAAAGATATATTAATATATAAGTCCAACATCTCTCTTGTATCTTGTCCATATGAAATTTATCTAAGTATCTCAATACATCCTCTTAAGAACTCAACGTTCTCGTTAAAATTTATTCCACCATGATACCAATGTGTAACATTCTACCATCAAAGATATCATCTGCTTTGAGCCTCTACCTGCACGATTTTCCAAAATGCGTCTCAATGGTTGAAAGACATGTTAACATATAAGCGCGTCTCAACGGATAAAAAATATGTTAACATATAAGCTCAATATCTATCTTGTGTCTTGTCCGTGTGTAATTTGCATAAGTATACAGTAAAGTAGTTTACTTTGGGATTAATTTTTTTATTCAAATATTAAATTATAAATGAGTACCATATATATATGTTTTAATATAAATAGATCTCCCTTTAAGTCACTAGGTTAAGCTAAATTGCAAATCACATAGCATTTTCTTTTTAAACGCCCACACACATATTTTCTTTTCACAATTTCACGATCAATCTGATTTTATTTAGAAAGAACACTTGAGTGAAAACATATTTTATATTTTTTTATTTAAAAGTATTTTCTATGAAGAAAAGTAAAGAGCATGATTTATTTCTAGTATTAGATTAACAAAGTTCTTTTGCGTTTTAAAATATCAGAAGTAATGTAAAAAAAAAATACAATTTTCATTTTATGATGTTGCTTATTTCCAGAGAAAATTTTGTTGGTCTAATAAAACAGATAAACAATTAATGGATACATGTAATTTTACTAATGATTTAAATCTTTAACTTTAAAAGAGAATTAAATTTTCAGTATTCTACGATTTTTTTATATAAAATTAAAGACAAAATTTGAACATTGTTGAAGTGGCATTTTGGGAGGCAGAATAGTCACGTATCTAGTGATAACCACATATTTTTAAGAACATTTCTGCATTGTTTTATCATTTTGTTAACGCTAGAAATCATATAATAAATAACACAAAAGACCTGAATTTTTTTTTAAAAAAATCATCCAAGCAGCATGATAGACAGATCCCTATTTAAGTAACATTACACACACACACAGATATATACATATACATATATATATATATATATTATATTTTAAAAATCTTCTAATATATATAAAATTATTCAATTAATATATAAGTTATGTAAATAGATATAAACCATAAATTGTATATGATAGATATCAAAATATTAAACATTCTATTTTAGTCGACTTATATGATAAAGTATCAGTTGATACTTGATAGTATATAACTATAAAATTAATACAATTTTAGTGTGCCAGAAAAAAACCACCTGAAACAACTGATATTTCTTTTTTACTTTAAAATATCACTCGAAGAATATCAAATATTTTTTTCTCCAAAAAAATCACTCGATCCATACAATTTTCATCCCAACACAAAATATATAAGTAACTCATAATTATATATAGGACATCACCTAAATAATTGCATATATAACCCAACAAATTTTGGGCAGGGCATGCTGCCCCTTGCAATTTCCATAAAGTTGGATTAGCTACATTTAAGTACACCTTTTTAAAAGCGATATTTAATTATATATATGGGCTCAATAATGATATATAAATAATTAAGAAAAGGACGTGGATTAGAGGCCCGGACCAAGTTGGACGAAGTCAACAGCATCAACCTCTCGTCTGCTTGTCAATCTGATATGCGTCTACGTACTCACTTCACTATTGTTAACATCAACAAGTTGGACTAAAGTGGGGTCGAGATTAATGCGGATAATCATGTGAGTTAAAAAATTAATATCATTTTATGAAGAAAAAAAATGAAGGCATATACCCCAAAAGGCTAAATATTAGTTTTAAATCAATAATCAAAATTAATTGCCTCCTTATTTTAATTAATTAAATCTAATCATTAATTTAAAATTAATAAACAAAATGATATGCTTCACGAGATGTAATGCAAAATGTTATGCATCCTCATTTTCTTTTTTCATTTTATGAGGAGAAAATAAGAGTGCATAAGACTTTGCCCTTCACCCTAAGAGATTATTCATTGCTTTTAAATTAATGATCAAATTTAATTATTTTATTATTTTAATTAGATCAAATTTTATCATTAATTTAAAATAAATAATTAGAATGATGTGCATCATAGGGTACAATGTAAATTATTATGCACCCTTATTTTTCTTTTTCATTTCACAAGGAAAAAAATTGAGATGCATAGCATTTTGCACTACATTCTATGAGGCACATCATTCTACCCATTAATTTTAAATTAATGATCAAATTTAATTGTTCTCTCATTTAACTATGAATATTAAGATGACAATTGAAAGAAAAAAAAGTAGACATAAAGCTTAGTTCGCATACATGTAGAGTTACAATCTCTTTGCAGTAAATGCAACTTCTGCTGTTCTTTTATATGGACTGCCTGCAGCAGTGAATCAAGTAAAAGTATTGGTATAATTAGAAGTATTTTGATATAATTTCTTTTAATGTTTTGAATCTTAACTTAATTAAAAATTCATTTAATTCAAATCCAACGAGACGTCCGCAATCTACTACTCTCATATGTGGGGATATGTCTGGACAATGAGAAGGGAATTTAGGGGATGTACGTGGCAGAACACCCCAGAATTTCTTATTCTATTTTATTTGAAAATTATAATTTCATCAGTTGATTAATAGATCTACACTATTTTGGACGCTACATAATTTTAAATATATTTAATCATTACATCGTAATATTTTTTTTACAACTTATTTTATAAATAGATGTTTAACATTAATTTATATCTGATAAAAATATAATATATTATGTGAAAAATGTCTGCTATCTCTGTAATTTTTTTCTTCTTTCTCTTTTTTGTTTTTTTATAGTTATAATAATGTATTTAGAAATATGATCTAACAACTTAATTTTGTTTACGTTGGAAGAAAAAAAAAATTGTAAGCTATAATTTTTTAAAACATTAAAAAAATTACAGAGCTTCCGAACAGGCTCGTAGAAATATAATATACATTCTTCTGTATGTCAAAGAGATGGTACATAAATTTTGTAAGATTTATGATCTTTTATGAATTTTCTCGCATCATATATTATTTTCGTCAACTTAACTTAATAATGAATTTCATAAATTTCGTATATCTTTTCATGTGTGCGGATGATCTTATTATGATATTCATTTAATCATATTACTAATTGAATAAACCCTGATCACATTAATTGAAAAATAACAACTCAGATATCTCATCACTATTTTAGCAATCTTTTCTTGATCACAGTTTAAACTTTTAAATGGTAACGTGATGCCATTGACTTCATTTAATATAACATTATATTAATACATAAAAAATCTATTTAATCATTTACTAAACATATCTTTAAAATAGAATTTAGAATAAAAACGTTTATAAGTTTAAAATTTAGAGATTGACATTTATTTTTAATTTTCTTTTTTCCCCTCTCATATAGAAGGAAGGGGAAGCTACCCCTCTGCGATTTTTTCCCATTTTTTGAAATGATATATATTTATTTATTATTGTTATTTTATTAATAATACTATGTGGAAAAGAGATAAATATTATCATGTCAGTAATTTAATGTAAAAATTAATATTAACTTATAAAAAAAGATGGTGCACTTAGGATTTTGAAAAAAAAATAGTTATAAGATAAAGATGGTGGATTACAAAAATTAAATGATTGTGTGAACTCATAATTTATTCATAGAGTGTGAACTCAAATCTCAATCATCCGATATTAAATATATGATTATAAATTTATTTTTTAAAAAATTATTTTATTTTAAGAAACTAAAATTAAATAATATTATATCAAAGTAGGTGGTATAATTACATATTTAAAATTGAACTATTGAGATTTGAATATATATATATATATATATATATATATATATATATCCACTGAAGTTAAAAGACAGGTTGTCGTAATTTTACCTTTTGAAAATTGGTTCAAATTCAAAGATCCATCAACTTGTGTGCTTTAAAAACACAGCCACTAAATACTAAATAGTTAGGGGCTTGTAAAAGAAGACAAATAAAGGCTCTTCTTTTGGAGATTTTTTCCCCGGTATCTATTAAGAGATATTTGTGAGGACATGAAACTTTTTCAAGATTCTACGTCATCCTTTTATTCATTTTAGAATATAAAAGGAAAATGCTCCAAAAATTATAGTTTACTATCAAATATGCTCGCTTTATTGCAAGTAAAATTGTTGATAATTATAAATAATATATGTTTTTTCTTGTCAAAATATGGCATAAGCTAATTAGTTTAACTTTTAGCTTTTAGTTGAAGCTCAAGTTTAGGGAATCATTACAAAGTGATGCATCTTTGTAATATTCTCATAGAATAAAGGAAAAAAAAGGTGAAAAATCCAACTCATTTCTACAAAGTTAGCAACAAAGGAATCAAGAATAAGCCAATGACAACCGAATCTAAGCAACATAACCTATAAAAGGAAACCATTGCAAAATTAGGCAACGACGCGCAAAACTAAAACGAGTCAAAACATATAAAGTCATTCTTGTTAAATTCATACTAAAATTGAATGTTGAAAGTAATTAATTAATAGAGTTTTGACCCAATTAAAATTTTAGTTAGAAGTTTGATAAAAATGTTTTAAAAAATAAAAATTTAAAAATTAGGAGATAAGATATTATACGCTATTCTTATAGATATATAGAATCTAGAGCCTAAAGGTTGAATATTTTATTCCTAGTATATTCTTTTATTTTTTTATAAAAAATATTTGTTTTATTTATAAATATCATGGTACTAGCATTTGACACCTCTAATTTTTTTTTATCAATATAAGAAGAGTATAATTTTTATTTCAAATTAATTAATAAATTTTTTCATTAGCATAATAAATAAATTATTACAATTTGAAAGCAATAGTATAAATTGTTAGTATGGAAAATATCTCATGCAAATTATATACCAATGTTCATTTTATAGTTATAGAATAATACAACCACTGTATTTATCAAATTTATTCTATTAAATTTACAATCACAACGTATCTAGTCAAACTGCCATCTATTTATAAAGATGCTATCTTTGCCAAACAGACAACCCACTATTCCTTGGTTTGATAGTGAAAAAAAAATCAAAAAGCATTTTTCTTAGGAAATTTCAACTTTGTTTTTTTTTTCAATTTTTTATTATATTGGATAATAAATATTTTGATAAGTAGAAATATGCAAATTATTATATCAAATGACCATCTTTGACAAGCAAGTAAAAAGTGTGAACATGCCACATGTAAAGTTTGTTTTCTTCCATATTGACTCATTGTATATCATAGAAAATAGGAGGCATTCTTTAAGTTCTAAAAATTAATTAGCGGAGCTTTATCTTCAAAAAAAAATTAGTAATTTTGAATTCAAAATTTAGAGACGTCATATTGACCAAAATTTATTTTTATTATTTTTATTTAAATATTAATTAATCAGATACTAATAATTCTGTACATCAATAAATTTTAAATTGATAGAAAAACTTTTTGATACGACTTTCATATATGTCTTGTACGTTATAATACTAATTGGCGGACATAAATTATTTCAACTGAGTTTATATCTAAAATGAATTTAAATATATTTTAAATATATTTTAAACATATTCATTATAAACACATCTGAAATGATAAAAAAATAGTTTGATTATCTCTATATTTTATTTACATGTTATTAGCTTTTAACTTTTTGCATTGTATTTTTATAATTATAAGAAAGAATATATTATATAAAGTTTATCTAATATTGCACTTCACACATTTATTTCTCTTATATAATACATTTTTTTATAATATGAAAAGAAAATGAAAACAAAAAAAAGAGGAAATAACTGCATGGACATTTAAACCCAAGTGTAGAGAGAGAGAGAGAGAGAGAGAGAGAGAGAGAGAGACGGTTGCTTTCAAAGAGCCAACCCCCACCCTCCTCATGTCTTTCTCTCTCCTCCTCCAACGCCCTTCTTGTTCTTGTTCGCCTCCTCCATTCCAAAATACTTTAATTGAGTCCTCCTCTTTGACCCCTCTCCATCTCCTCCCTTCGCCTCGTCTTCCTCCATCTTTTCCTCCCACCTTCTCCCACTTCCCCACCATCGCCACCGCCTCCTTCCACTCCAGTCTTATCTTTATATAAGCTCATCAACTCTCCGCCCCCGCTTGATCCATTGATGACCAAATCCCACCGCCTCCGCCTCCGCCTCCGCCACCGCCACCACCACCGCCGGAACAGCCATGGGCTTGTGCTTCTCCTCGGACACCACCAGGGTCAACGGCTCCTCCAGCACCGGCAGCAGCAGCACCGCGGCCGCGGCCGCTGCGGCGAGGAAGCAGCTACAGCTGCAGCAGCAGCAGGTAGAGCAGAAGCCTCAGAGGAATGCTNGCTCCTCCAGCACCGGCAGCAGCAGCACCGCGGCCGCGGCCGCTGCGGCGAGGAAGCAGCTACAGCTGCAGCAGCAGCAGGTAGAGCAGAAGCCTCAGAGGAATGCTGCGTCTTCGTCGCCGGAGAAGAATATTTACAAGCACGGGCACCGGAGACGGCCGAGCGGCGGCGCCGTGCCCTGCGGGAAGAGGACGGATTTCGGGTACGCCAAGGACTTCGGGACCCGGTACTCCATCGGGAAGGAGCTCGGCCACGGGCAGTTCGGGTACACGTACGTCGCCACGGAGAAGGTCTCCGGCAATCGCGTGGCCGTGAAGCGGATCGACAAGAACAAGGTGAAAGTCAGTTTTTTGTTTCTATTTCTTTTTTACCATTTTCTCTCCAATTTCGTTCATGGGAGCCATGGAAACAAAGGGAACTAAGATTTTTATGTCAGAGAGGGCGAATTAAAATCCCATGTGAATTTAGAAGGTTTCCAATTCTTCAGTGGGGGTGAATTCATGAATACGAAGAAATCCTACTCTTAAATATCTGAATATATGGATGCCAATGACGGTAGCGCCTTCCTTCGATGTCCCTGTGACTAATATCCTTGGCATGGGTGGAATTCTAGTCTTAATTTTGATGCCAGCAAAAAATCTTTGCTTTCGTGGATATGGAACCTTGTCTTTTGGGGATACACCACTGGAATTGGTATTAAGGAAGTTAATTGAATTGCAAGCCTACAGTTTGAGGATTTCCTTGGCTTCTGTTCTTTGATTTAAAAAGTCCCAACAATGGTTAAGGTGATCCATTTAGTTGATTACACATCTCTAGTTCTAGAATTATCAAGGATTACATTTCTCTTCAAAAAAATATCAAGAATTAAATCTCCTATGGTGCATGTAAAAAATCCATAATGGCAGCTTTCTATATCCTAAAGTTGTTTGGTGCTGAGATGTTGTCATTCCATTCTTTTATGATCCTGGAGAGTTCTGTAATCTTTGCACTAAGAGGGCACTATTGGGTAATATGAAGATCAAACCAGCATGACTCCAGGTTTTTCTGCTTAAGAACTATCTCCACATGCCAATGTGCCCCTTAAATTTCAGAGTCCATCTGAAGGAGTTTAACAAAGTGCATCATTATTACTTGAGTTTCTGATTTAGAGGATCACTCAATTGACGCCAGATGATTTTGGCAAAGATATCTAGCGTGTGCATGAGGAGGATTGATGTTTATGAAATAGGCAACCTACCATAACCTAAACAGTAGATGATGTCCATAAACCATTCTGATTCTCTTTCTGTTGTGGTCATACATGGATTTTGATTCAAATTTGTCTTCAGGGTCCATGCTGAACTTGTTAAACTAGGCAGACAACTATAGTATCTTTCTTACGGTTCTATTTCTGTTGCAATCTCACTTGGATCTTGGTTCCAATATATGTTCAGGCTGAAAAATGTAGCACTTCCTTATCTAAACTGGATCACTAGCTTATTTAAGGTCCATATTTAAAATCCTGCAATTTATGTTTTCCCAACTATAATCAATATTCCACCTTGATGGTTGAGATATATTGTTCACATAAGTGCTACCATTATATTTTCTTTTAAAACATAACATATTTAAACGAAGCACTTGCAAGCTCTAAAAGCTGTTACCTAGAAGTTTGCGAAGGAAAAAATATACTTCTCTTTTAATAATAAATATATATTTATTATGCAACAAAGATAATGCATGCAATAAGTAAGTTTTTTTCAAGAACTTCAATTAAAAACAACCGTTTTATTTTGGTTTTATAGAAAATGATAGTTCCTTTGAGATATGATTTGCTCGTGAAAAGTTGTGTAAGACATATTGAGTCAAAGTTATGATGGACTTCTCACGCTGCGACTTTTTGAAATGTTCTTTCACTGACATTTACTGTTAATTAATGAGTTGCATTTAGTATGAAAAAACATTATTCAAGAAGTGAACCTGATATGAATTTGGCTGGATAACCAGCTGGATAATTGATGAATGCTTGTTGGATGCGGTTGGCCAGAATAGTAATGTTCAATATTCGAATCACTTAGTACTGAATCATGACTTTACTTTGTCTAGAACTTAACAGCAATGTTGACTTTGTGGAGTTAACTTGATGATGCCAGTTGGATGCTTTTGGTCAGAATAAAATAGTTAGAATTAGAAACATTTTTTAGTACTGAATGACATAAGGAGTCATGATTTCATTTTGACTAGAATGTATCCTCAAAAATGTTTTTTCTCACTACTTGTTTTCTCTAATATTTCACTAATTTTGTTTTTAACAAAACTAATTTACTATCTTTCATTTCCTAAAAAAAAAGCTTTCATTTGTTGTCTTGAATATGTCATATATTAGGTTTTATATTAAAAAATTATCTTTTGCTGATTTTGCACTGTCACATGAGCAGAAGCCCCTCATAAAACGAGTACCTATTAATACTATGACTCCAATGTCATGTAGTAATCCTTTGTCCATGCTTTAAGGTGACAGTGTCATGTAGTAATCCTTTGCCCATGTGATAGTTTCACATGAAGTAAAGACAAAAAGCCTTGATATAAAAACTGACATAATTAGATTGGGACAAAAAGTGAAGATTGAACTTTAAGTTAGACAAAAGTACGTTAGAGAGGTCTGAGACTAAAGTAAAATTTAGTGTCTTCCCGTGAAATTTATCCATAAAATTATATTTATTTTTATTATTAATAATTACAGATCATGAGGTTCTTGAATCATGTTTTATTTGTTAGATTCTTATGAAGATTTGTCGTTTTTGGCCTTGACAATCAAACTTGATAATAAGATTGCTCACTTGAGACATCTTTTCTTATCTTTGTGGCAGATGATGTTTTCCATTGCTGTTGAGGATGTAAAACGAGAAGTAAAAATACTACAAGCTCTAAAAGGCCATGAGAACATCGTTGACTTTTATAATGCATTTGAAGATGATTCCTATGTGTATATTGTTATGGAGTAAGCTTCTCATCATTATATTTTTCTCTTATGAAATAATTTGGTACAACGAAAAAATTCTACAGCTTTATTTCATTGATAAGACATGATAAACAAGGAAGGAAATATAAACAACTTAGATTTCCAAAGAAAGAAAAATTTGGGTTTGGGATGTGCAGGTATGTTAATTATACGAGTGTATTTGTCATGTTGGCTTAAGTAATATAGTGTTACAAACAATAAGCTTATTTACATCATCAGAATTTAGAATACACATTTTATTTTTGGTATGTTCTATAATTTCACTAGAGTGGAATTTCCGTCTTTGTTTTCCTACCAATGGCTGAGAACTCATTGCTGGCATTGTGTTTGGTTTATGATCAGACATGTTATTTCCTTCATAGCAGATATACACAATGAACTAGTTGAGTATGTATTTACATGTAATAAAGACCATGTATGTTCCTTCAGAAAGTAAAAGTGTAATATGAAGGCAACATGTGTCAGATAAATTATTCTGAATTTTATCTTGATGGGTTTTAATCCTTGTATTGTGAATGCTTTGTCATTTTAACATAATCTTTTGAACTTTATTCAAACTCCACAAAATTGGTGGCATTCACATGTGGGATTTTATTATTTCTTATCACAAACAAACTTTGTTCAAATTCTTTTTTCATTGTTACTCACATATGTCTTTTTCAATTTTTTTATCAGGTTATGCGAGGGTGGAGAGTTACTGGATCGGATATTATCCAAGTAATTATAAGTTAGCATTTTGAGCACTTACATATATTTACTTTATATCTCTTATATAATGAAGATTTTTTTTGAAAAAAAAAAACTTTTGATTCGTAACATATGTGAATGCACTATCATTTTCAATTTTTATGCTATGTTGCATTCTGTGGTTAAAGCATTATAATTTAACTGTCTGGCTTAGTAGTAGAAGTATTCTAAGATTGGTGGTTTCTTTTCTCAGAAAGGATAGTCGTTACTCGGAGAAAGATGCTGCGATAGTAGTACGGCAGATGCTTAAAGTTGCAGCAGAGTGCCATTTGCGTGGTTTGGTGCACAGAGACATGAAGCCTGAGGTAATATATTGACTCTTTGCAATTGTAATCCCTATAACTTATCGATGTATTTATAACTTTTAACCTACAAATCATCAATCCTACTTTGTTTTCCAGAACTTCCTTTTCAAATCAACTGAACAGAACTCACCTCTAAAGGCAACAGATTTTGGTCTTTCTAATTTTATTAAGCCAGGTATGTTTTTTTTTTGTAAATGCTTTAGACAATCTACAATTCTTCTGATAACTTCTGTTATAGAGTTACTGTGTTCCTGTGTGTAAAGATTATGGTTTGTGCAGGACGGAAATTTCATGATATTGTTGGTAGCGCATATTATGTTGCCCCAGAAGTTCTAAAGCGCAAATCTGGGCCAGAGTCAGATGTTTGGAGCATAGGTGTGATAACCTATATTCTTCTTTGCGGAAAACGTCCATTTTGGGACAAGACTGAAGATGGAATATTCCGAGAGGTGAATTTGTGCTCTTTTCTGTGGAAACAATGTTATATGAATTTTCTTTCTTCAATACATAAGTTAATATGGTTACTTCTGCTTGTTTGAACTTTACGGTTTCATATGACTGATAAAGATTAACAGTCTAGCAGTTAATTGGATTGATCCTGACACTTAGGAATTTGTTACAACCAAGCATAGCTTGAATGATTGATTATCAAGTTTATATGGTTTTTTCCTTGTCTCTGACTTATCAGTTATTAACTGTGCTTCATCATCTGTGCACAATATTTAACGTTTGTTCCTGTGTGACAGGTTTTTTTTTCTTGTTTTTATATTCCTATACTTCTAATCATTTTATTTAAGCTGGCAGAATTTATGCACATATCTAGTTGCTATTTATCTATCAATTTATTTACTAATTTACCATTAGTCTTCAGGTGTATATCAACACTAGTAATTTAACCCTGTCCGAATATCCTTTTTGAAAATTAGCATCTTGAGATGCTGATGTCAGAAATGCTGTCAGATGTTTAATGAAATGCAATCAGAAATAGGTTGTCCTAACTGAAAAAAAATATTTTGTAAAGTTAAAGAATTTAAAATGGACGGTGATATTCTGTATCTCATGCAAAGAAGGCTTCCATAATTCCATTTCAAAAGTTTCTCCTAATGTCTTTCTAAAATGATACTCTTCATGTGCCTATCCTTTCTGATGAGTATAATAAATGATAATTTGAAATCTTTTGAAGAGTCAACTTCAGAATAAAAGCCATTGTATAACTTTCTCCTATGTTCTTCTCGCTTGGAAATCAAGTTTGTATGTTTTCTTCTGTTTTATACACTAATACATTCTTATTCATGGTTTGCAGGTGTTAAGGAATAAACCTGATTTTCGTCGAAAGCCATGGCCAAGCATAAGCAACAGTGCAAAAGATTTTGTTAAGAAGCTATTAGTAAAAGATCCTCGTGTCAGGCTTACTGCAGCACAAGCTTTATGTACGTGTCCTGATTTTATGTATCGCAAATGCTTCTCATTCATTTTTTATGGTTTTTGGGATTATAGTGAATAGGGATGTTCATTTCCGTTTTTCTTTTATTGTTAATGTTAAATGCATAATCTATTTGTTTATGAATGACAATATCAATTTAAAATTTATGCAACAATTTTGTATATTTTGTTTGCTTCCTTTACTAAAGTTAGAAATATCTTATGATCAATTTGTGCATTTGCAGCACATCCATGGGTGAGAGAAGGAGGTAGTGCATCAGAAATTCCAATAGATATATCTGTTCTATCTAATATGCGCCAATTCGTAAAGTACAGCCGTTTCAAGCAATTTGCTCTTAGGGTAAGTAATTGCACTCATGAATCTTATGCTGGAATTTTTTTTTTCTTTTGAAAAGTCATATACTGGAAGTTGATGTTTATCCACTGGTTCTTCCTGAATCTAATTTGAAGTAGTCCAAACTGTTAGGCCCTTGCAAGTACCCTCAATGATGATGAGCTTGCAGATCTTCGTGATCAATTTCAAGCAATTGATATTGATAAAAGTGGTTCAATAAGCCTTGAAGAAATGAGACAGGTCAACCTTTCTTTGTTATGACATCATTTACATTTTGCTCCTTGAGTAGTTAAATTCAAAATGATTTTCGAGCTTCTAAAAAAAATTCATGTTTTCTCTGCAGTGCTTTTATCCCGTAATTCTTGTTTGTTGTTAAAACACATGTTTTCATATTATTATGTGTTGTTGAATGTGTTTTATATCCTTCAAGGTTCAAAGAATCAACCAATACATGTGCATACAATCAACGATTGTCATTTTGGCAGTATGCAGAGAAGTTTCGTTACACATGTGCTCCACCAACATCATTTTTGCATCATTATAGATTTGTTTATCATATTAAGTTATCTTATATGTTTATATAGTTATGTATGCATATATTCATTAACCATTAGATTAAGGATTAATGAATATGTGTATACATAACTATATAAACATATAAGATAACTTAAATATGATAATCAAATCTACAATGATGCAAAAATGATGTTGGTGAAGCACGTGTGACAAGTTTTGGTTCATATCAAAGGGTTTCCAGGTGCTTCCCGTTAGTTGTTGTGTTCTTGGATAATTTTGGTATCCAACACAAAATAAATAAAAAATTGGTCAGTAAGAACAACATGCTTGTGACCTAGAATGTACTTTTTTGCCATAAAATGATAAACCATCTTTTCATATCATCTTTGCTCATGGTTGAGCTTTTGTTCAACAATTTTGCATGGGAAGTTCATCATTCAATCATTATTAATAGGAGCTCGATGGATTAGTCACTTGCTGTATTTCAATAGCGGTGTTAAAAGATTTATGTCCAATTATAACTGATGTGTTCCTAGCCAGTAGACTAGTCATGAAAAACAGTCTATTGCCTGCATGCTACCAAAATAATACAGTTCTTTCAATGTTCCACTGTGGAAATTACAGTGAGTCTCTTGTAAATCAAGTAAGATGATTAATTTTAATTATTTCTTTATCTGAATGAAGACAAATCTCTTAGAAGGGTTGATAGTAAGATGTTGTAACTTCGCTTTGACATACGTAAAATCATAACTTAGTCAATTAATATGTGAGATGCTCATACATCCCTAAAGTATTTATTCATTAGCATTGCCTGTTTAGGGTTCAATTCTTTGAGCAAACCTAGTTCACACCTTCTTATGGTTGTTCTGAATTTTGACCATAGAATATGCCTTTTGTGGTTTGCGTTTAAGCTGTACTAGTTTAGATATTTTTTATAAGATGTATTCAAGTCAGATATCATTCTTTATGTTCTCCTAAGCAGGCTCTTGCAAAGGATGTGCCTTGGAGATTAAAAGAGCCGCGTGTCGTAGAAATCATTCAAGCGGTAAGGCACTTTCCTTTTATTGTCTGGTAGAGTGTTAATTCAGTCTCCTATGAATATATTCTAATTTATCATTTTCATGGCTGTTTCATCTCAAAAAATTTCTTACTACTAAAAAAGAAGACTTGTATTATCTTTGCAAATGTAAAATCCTATCTGTATTTATGTCGTATTACTAGTTTCTACATTTTATGTTAAATAATGTTATGCGAGGATTATGGTGTCTCTTGCATCAGTCAATATCATGCAAGGGAAAGCCTCCTGCTACTAAGAATCATGGTACTCATTACTGTTTGTCCCATTGTATGTCCATTCATGTGGACATCTTAATGTGGGGCATCCATCTCCTGCTTGGTGATCATGCTGGGTGTTCCACCTGTTCCAAACAGAAGCTGTTATTTTTAGGCTGAAACATAAACATTTTTTTGTTGTTATAATCCCTCAAAGATGTAATCTCTCAAACATGATTAACACATGTAATCCCTCAAAGATAGTGTGTTGTGACACCTAATAATCTGTTTTGGAAGGTCTTATAAATTGGTGAAGGAAGGATTTGATCCAGGTTATTGCTAGCATGGTCAAAAGGCGAAAACTTAACTACCTATGAAAATTAATGATATATCCATCAGAATTTGTTTTCTATTTATTTTATCTTTACATTATCTTGGTCCCCTTGTCTATCTATTTACTCTTGTCCACTTGATATATTGGTTTGCAGATAGATAGCAACACAGATGGGCTTGTTGATTTTACTGAATTTGTTGCGGCAACTTTGCATGTGCATCAAATGGAGGAGCACGACTCCGAGAAGTGGAATTTACGTTGTCAAGCCGCTTTCAATAAATTTGATTTGGATAGAGATGGTTATATTACTCCTGAAGAACTTCGGCTGGTAAATTTCATTTATTCTAGCTGGCTATTGATAAAATGTTAAGATTGAGTATCTAGTCATTTGATTGTTCAAGAGTTCAAGTTGATACATCTCAACTAAAGGCTTGAGATGGTATCTTTTAACACAACATTAAACTATGATCAGAGGATTATTTGTTCACCTAGAAGTACAGAAATTGTCAATAGCCTTTTTTCATGTTCAACTATCCATCAATAGAACTTATCTGATAGAAGTTATGGCTAATGGAGATATTGTTTTCTTTACAGCATACTGGTTTGAAGGGCTCCATTGAGCCATTATTGGAGGAAGCTGACATTGACAAGGATGGCAAGATCAGCTTGTCAGAGTTCCGCAAACTCTTAAGAACAGCAAGCATGAATTCTCGAAACCTTCCTAGTCCATCGGCTGCTAGAATCCGAAAGTCCTGAAAGAGGATGCAAATATTATCAGTTCTTGACCATATCACCTTCACCAGAATTGTTGTTAAATATGATGCTTTGGCTTCTCTTCTACTCGAGCTTTCTTATTATGAAGCTATGCGAGGATCAAAATATTCTTCTTGGTCAGGGTTGTGTTTTCGGATGGGCAAATAGATGGAGTGTCTTCGAGATTATAATGTTTACCAGCAGTACCTCATGGAATGTGGTTATTGCGTCCATTCAGATCTTTGTACATGATGTTTATTTGACGGACTCCATGCAGTTCAACCTTGGAAGCAGTATGTGTCTATGTGATGTGTACATGCATACGTTGAATGCTCAGTTCTTCACAATCTTTTAGGCACATTGTAAATCCTTTCCTCAATTTCTCCCCACCGGAAGTATATACATTCTGTTTATTTAATTTACCATGTCGTTGTTTGTATTTTTTTTTGTTTTCCGAGGCAAATTAGAGAAACTTTTGAGTTACATGAATTCAATTGTCAGCATTAACTCGAGTAGCACTTACTGTTGTTGAATGCTTTTATTCAATTTGGCGATTCACATGTATTAAAAGAAATGATGTTGTACACTAACCATTATTGAATTCTTACTATACTTCATGTAACTACAGAGTGAAATGTCTATAATCGTCGGCAGTTGGATGAAATATCTTGTTTGCATGCAAAAGTACTTCAACGAAGTGGTTTTTCATGTCTTGCTAGTCTATAATCTTAATCAAGGTTAAGTTCGGCACCTATATTCTTCACCACAGGAAATATGAATGTTCATGAATATGTGTGCTTGCTACATGTGTTCATGACACTTGAAATGGATGATGGAGGAACAATTGAACTGTTATAAAAAAATAGGTGAGAGACAGAAATCAACACAGAGAATACACAAGAATTTACGAGGTTCATCTTTAACTGAGCTACGTCTTCGGGCGACAACGAGAGTTGTTTCTTTGATGTGAAAAAATAGCAAATGATATAAGATACAAAATAATCCAAACCTAGCGAGACCTCCGTAGGGACGGGCGGTTTCGTAGCCTCAATTATTCGAGCGGCTGTAATGCGCAGATATCATGAGTTTTCACTGGATTAAGATTCAAGACATTATCAACATGAACAAGTGTGCATTCTTATCATCAAATGATTCAACCATCAAGAAACAACTTTTAGGGTTGATGTGAACACTAATAAAAGAGAAATGTCTTTTCAATCATAATCAATTAAATTACAAAAAAGTAATATTATGACAAATCTAATGTTATGAAGTTTTGGTTGCTAACCCTCCTCTGGTTGCTTATTACTGGTTATTCTTATGATGCTTTGAGAATTACAACAAAATATATTAAGATCCTATAATGGAAATACATTTTGTAGGTTAAAATGTAAGGATGAAAGTGTCATTTTGTTGAAAATATATTACCATTTATTCTTATGATGCATTGAAAATTTCAACAAATATTTTTAGAATCCTCTGACATTTTGTGGGTTAAAAAAGTAAGGTCACTTTAGCTTTTGGACTGGTATAACAAGACCTAATTAACATCATATTGAAAACAAAGGTCTAATACTTTAGTATTCAATCTAAAGTTCAAATAAAGTACAAAACTTTGCATTGACTCAGTAACAATAGTCATCATAAAAAAACATATAATTTTACAACAATAGTAGATCAATGAATTTCATATCAACCAAGTGCAAGTCAAATGGATAATAATTCAATCAATCCATTCTATGCCATTTAACCCAATTATTATTCTATGCACGGGGCTGTATAATTTGAGAACTTGTATGGCTTTACCTTTGTCTTTGCTGCATCCTCGTCACTACTAGAAACATAAAAGTTTATCACACAAGAATTAAATTAATAGTGTTAACTAACGCAACATAAATGTAAAGATTTTTTTTAAATGTAATTGAGGCAAACTTGGAACATGCAACAATACGACTCAAATAATTTATTTTTCATTGAATGACACCTCAAATAATTATTTGACACTGATGTCAACTTTTCTTCCTTAGGAGAAGGCTTTAACATTCATTTTTCTCTTTTACATATATGATCTTTTATGCATCATAGGGATGATGAATATAGTACACCAATGTTATAGGCTCCTAAACATCAATTAAAAAATTCATAAAAAACGTCGAACAGTCAGATTGATATTCTTTAGTCTATTAACAAAATTGTATGACACTGCAGCAAAATAACATTGTCATTCATCAGCTGTAGTTTTATTATAAGCAATAACTTATATATTGACGTGATAGTGATGCATCATATAAAAGTGACGGTATGGTGCAGAAATAATGCTATTTCATTGAATGACCTACTATATTCAAGAGATGTCTTAAAAAAAATGAATTCTATTGAGAGACTATTGAAGTACATAGAAGTATTAATTTCAAAATGTGCACTTAAAATTTATTCCTTTTTCACCAAAATAGACGATCTTGATCAAAAGGGGATAACGATTCTAGGGGAGCACTTGTACTACAACTCCAAAAACAATTGAGTAATATTTATTTCCAATGGCCATATTTGTGGAGCACATAATAGAAATCATAACATTAATTCTTGGAATGATTATCCTTATCTATTTTTCAAAAAAAAAAAAACAATCTTGATCAAAAGGGGATAACAATTCTACGGGAGGACTCGTATGGAACTCCAAAAACAATTGAGTAATATTTATTTCCAATGATCATATTTGTGGAGCACATAATGTAATGCAATAACATTAATTCTTAGAATGATTATCCTTATTTTTACTCTTAGGGTCTGTTTGATTGGAGGTGAAAGGAGAGTAAAAGAAGGAAAGAGAAATGAGACTAATATTTTAACCTCGTTTAGTTTCATTTTTAATAAAGAAAAATGGAGGAGAATGTTCCCCTCCCTCCCCCCATTTATTTTTGTTCTTCTTCAAGAGCACATTTTCTTTCAACTTTAAATTGTGATGAAAAAAAAGGGAAAACAAATTTAAAACACAATTTCCAATTTTAATCATATGTAACTAAATATATAAATACATATATGAAGATATATTCATCCAATAAAAAATATAATTCATTTCTTTTCTTCTTAATTATGTCATCCAAATAAAATTAATTCGTTCACCTTCGTTCTCTTTCATTTTCTTTTTCTAATTTTCATTCCCCTCATTTTCTTTCTCTAATTTTCCTTCTTCTTACTCATTGTTGTGTACATTTGGATAAAGGAGGGAAAAGAAAGGGAGGAGAGGAAAGGTAATGTGAGAAAAGAGAGTGGAGAGTAAATTTTTTTACTCTCAATTCAACCTCAATTTGGAATGATAATTTTTAGTTAATTAAGAGAAGAAAAAAAATTAACTTTTAACTTCTTCTTAAAAAAAATTATTCTCTCATCCCTTATTCTTTTTTCCTCTTAATCCAATCACACCCTTAAGCAAAGTTTGATTGTGAAACCAAAGCATAACTACTCCTAGAATCAAATCGATTTCTCCAAATACTTATTCACTTTTAAGTGCATCACATCAAAATCTTGATTCTTGCAAATGATTTTCGTTTCTATCGTTTCCAAAATCAAAGTTCGGCAGGAGGCAAGAACCACACGTTCTCCCATCTAACTAGATACATTTTTATTTCTTTAACATTTTAAATTTATTTTAAAGTAGGAAAGTATTAATCAAATAATTTTAAAAATCTCCAAAGATTGTAATTAGCACATGATAATTTACGTAAAAAGTCTAGTCATTGCTTAAATCAAAATTGTTTATGTATTGAATTATAATTTTTATACAAGAATATTACTGATTAAAAAAATTAATTAGTTTTATATAAAACAAGTCTATATTCATACAATCATAATTATGTACAATACAAAAACAAACAACTAAAATTAATTTGGCATCATATATTATATTATAATTTAAAATATTATCTTAATACTATATGCAAAGTTTTTCAATATTTTAAATCAAATTAATGGTATTTTTTTTATAATTTGTTTTAACATAGAAAATTATCAACAACTACTTGTCTAAAGAATAATGAAAAATGTAATTAGCTTGCAATAGTTTTAATTAAAATGCATGTAAAATCATTAACTAATTTATATTGCACAATAAAATTAAATTATATTTTTAAGCTAACTAAATTTTAGTTACAATAAATATTAATTATAGTTTTTATTTTATATTTTAACAATTTATAGTTTTGTATTAATATAGTCATAATAGTTATGAAAAAACAAGTTTAGTTTGACATTATACACCTTATATATTCTTAAAATAATATGTCATTGTTGTATTTCTATTACATATTTATAGAAGAACATAATATTATTGATTTTTGTTGTTTTTAATATTTTTCATACAAAGTATCCATTTTTTTCTTGTTTCCATCTCATCCAAACACCAATTTTAAATGATAATTTTTTATTCTTCATGATATACTTCTTAATAATAGTTGTCTTGAATCTATATTAACACACTTCGTAATCGAAGACGTTCTCGCATATAGGGGTCTCATTGTTTGAACAATGAGTTTGAGGGGGATCAATGGGTGCCCTTGTTGGGTGTGTGTGTGTGGGTGTGGGGGGGTGGGGGTAGGGGTTGGGGGGGTAGAGCCCCCATCAAAACTTTTTTGAAATCTATTATTTTTTTGAGTCGAAATTTCATATTTTTGATGATAGATATCCTATTTTCTAAGGACTACTCTAAAGTCCTATTCTCAAAAAAATTTGTAGTTTTTGTTAAGGGATTGCATATATAAACTTTATAGGATTAAAGTTAGGAGGTTGGTGAACCTCATAAATCTCATGTCTCTTTTTTTTGTGTGATCTCTCTTTCTCTTGTTTAATATCCGTAATAAATAGAAATATTAAATCAGTTTATTCTCGATGACTAAAATTCTCTCCAAATTTTACAAGTGTTTGATTGTTGCTATTAGATAGTTGTGGAATCCACCATTTGCTCCGACTTTCTTGTAGCTCTTACTTCCCTCTCTCTTGAAAGTACAATTGCAACATCCAAAGACTCCAAATATGAAATTTGTCCTACAAGAACTTTCAGCAAATATATTTTAATAATATGAGCAAATTTACTTACTAGTCTCTATGAATTGTGTACAATCTATTTGCAACTTTTTGCCTACTAAATAGAGTTGTTCAAGCAAATAATATGCAATGCCAAGGTGACGACGTAACATATTTGACAATGACACATCAATGGTATATGTTATATACGTTATTAACTTTTTCTTAATAATGTTTCTTTATCCTAACTTGTTTTTTTCAAGTGAACCAAGTGTTGAGGTGTTGGTTAATGAAGAGATGCAACCTATAGCTGATTCTCATGATCATGACCATCATGTTATAAAGCCTTCATTAGGTATGATCCTTGATTCAGAAAAACAAGCATATGAGTATTATAATTTGTAGGCCAAAATAGTTGATTTTTCTATGCGAAAATCTTATACTGCAAAGTGCAAAAAAAAAAAAAAATAGCAAAATTGTTAGTAGGTTGCTTGTTTGTTCTAAGCAAGGACACAAGATTGTTAATGATGAAGAAACTAGGAAAATAATGTAAAGAAGAAGAGATGTAAGAGTTGATTGTGGTGCCCATTTACAAGTTGCAATAAGAAATGATGGCAAATGAGATGTTAGAAAATTTGAATGAGAAACACACACATCATCTTGCTACTCCTAGGAAGGTCATTGCGTTCCCACAACAAAATATCCAATGGATCTAAAATGTTGATGAATACTTTATATGGTGTTGGGATGGATCCATCTGGAATTGCTAAAGCTCTCAAGTTTTCGGGTGATTCATTGGTTATGCCTCAAAATTGTGTGAATCACTTAAAAATATTACGTGAATAAGATTGGAGAATAATGTATGTGTGTGATTAGATATTTTGAGAAAAAAATGGCCACAGATGAAAAGTTCCTTTTTAGATGGAAGTGGACGAGAGTAAAATTGCAAGAAGTGTCTTTTGGGCATATTCAAGATCAAGATATATCAATACCTTTGGAGATATTATAAGTTTTGACACAACCTATAGAAAAACAATTTATGTATGTCTTCCGCTCCCTTTACTGGAGTTAACCACCATAGACAGTCAATACTATTTAGGTGTGCTTTATTATTTGATGAATCAGAAGATACATTTGTTTGGTTATTCAAGACATGATTGGAATGCATGCTTGAGAAGCCTCCTATATGCATAATTAATCAAGATATTGCGATGGATATTGCATTTGGCACATCCAAAATAATTCTATGCATTATCTTCCAGATTTATATGCTCGAGGAAATTTCAAAGAAGAATATGGAAAATGGATTTATAACTCATCATCATCAAGTATTGAAGAATTTGAAAAAAAACTAGCTACTGCTAAAGGATAAGTATGAAATTAAAAATGATCATAGACTTGCAATTATGTATGATAAACGTCATTATTGGGCTTCAATGTATTTTACTAATGTATTTGTTCCAGGCATGCACACGACTTGAAGATCAGAAAGCATGAATTTGTTTCTGTTGGCTTTGTGAATTCCAAACTTCTTGCACTGAGTTTGTTTGCCAATATGAAAATGCAATTTTTGCTCGACGTGAGGCCAAAGAACGAGCTGATTTTAAAATTTTGAACTCCATAATGGTTGTCCTTGCAAAAAAATCCTTTGGAAAAAAATGCAAGAGATGTTTATACTGATAAAAAAATTGTAATATTCCAAAAAGAGTTTATGTCTATGTTTGATTTTCGATCAACAAGGCTTGAACAAGAAGAGCGAAAAGTTGTTTATTTTGTGTATTTAGATGGAGATGCACATGAAAAAAAGAAGTTACATCGTAGAGTTTGATAATCAACCTATTATTTTGATCAAATTCTCTTGCAAAATGTTTGAGAGGGGTGACACGTTTTGTTCTCATGTATTATATGTTCTCAATATTGAAAATGTTTCAAAATTACCGAAGCAATATATTCTTTATCGTTGGACAACGGATGCTCGATATTCAACCGAACACAAAATTTGTGATGTTGTATCTAGTTTGATTGAACAATGTGTTATAACACCAATTCAAGATTAGAATTTTAGACATAATATGAGGATTGCTACCGAAATGGGATTGCGTTCACCTCATCATCTTGATATTGTGGCACTTCTTGTTGACGAGTTTATTGAAAAACTATCAATTGTTCAACATGATAGTCAAAGTCAAACATTCTCCACTAATTCCTCAACAACCCTGATAAGCAACTCACAAGAGATGGACATTATTATTCATGATCTTCCTCGTGTAAAATCAAAAGGGAGACCAAAAAAACCTCAAAGATTTAAATATATAATTGAAATTTCGATGAAATAGATGACAGAAAGGAAAGGAGTACAATGTAAACTAGCAAAAGTTAGGAATATATTATTATTGGGCCATCATATGAGGTAAAATTACTTTTTTTTTCAAAATGGCTTGCTTGCTTTCAGCCAAAAACTGTCTTGTTATATTTCAAAATGGCTTAATTCAAATTGGCTTTTTTTTCTCTCTATTACTTTTTAACTTAGTATTGATTAACGTTTTTTGTTGAACACATAATTAACCAGATCACCTACAAAGTTCTCAGCTAGAAAGCTACACACATAACTAGAGGTTTATTTACTCGAAACTATTGCATTGCATTTCAAACTATTTGGAACGCGAAAGAATCCGTCTCCACAGGGAGACTATATTTTCTATTTAGATCCTCAATAACGGCCATACGCTGACCCTTTTCATAAGAAAATTGGTTCAGAATTTTTAGCATTAGATATGACTTATCCCTAGAAGAATGATTCTTTGAATTAAACCCTCCAACATTTATGATATCACCAACTATATTATTGTTGCAAGCAGCAACAACTATAATTGAAATACCAGAAAAATCTGCTGTATCACAAGCTTTGTCATTAATATTTTTGGAACTATATCATTCATTTGAAGTTAGTATCTTTTTGATGCTTCTCATATTCTGAATTTCCTTGACATGAAACCATTTGATTTATCAAAAAGTCATCAGAATAATTTGACCTATAAGATGAGGATGGAGGTTTCTTTACTCGAAATTATTGCATTGCTTTTAATTATCTAGTGGATGTATTTGCAGCTGGAGAAATAATCAAATCCCATGAAAGAATTGGCTTCCTCTAACTCTTCTACTGCTGACTTAGGCACTTGCAACTAATGAAGAAGATGTTGCTGCTAACCTTGATTCCTTCTTAGTGCTTTGTAACGCCCCAGATTTAATAAAAATAAAATAATAAATGTGGAAAGATATGATGAGATAAGAAAAGATATAATTTAATTAGGATTACAAAAATGATGTGTAGGAGTCAAAGTTGAAGTGGTATCCTAATATTTTTCTAATCAATTTAATATTCTTACTCCTACCTTAATTTTTAGAAGACTCCTAATCACAATATAAGTTAAACCATAAAAAGTCATAATATCACTCAAAGTCCATGGAAGAAGATTTTTCCCTATAAATATGACCCAAACCCTCCGCCTTTTTCGCAACTTCGCCTCTCTCTCTCTCTCCTCCCTTCTATTTCTTCTTCTCTCCTCTCTATTAGGAATTATTGTGTCTTCACCCTCAGGATTTGCCACAGAAGAGATTGACAAAGGTCGACGACACGTGAAAGAGAAAGAAGGCAACAACACACGGAACGAGGAGGACGTAGCACAAGACACCCATATGAGATAATTTGCTCACGGAAAGGTATGTAATTTGGATCATAACTAATGACTCTCAGTATGCAATCGAATGCTAGTTGATATAAGATCATGTCAGAATAATTATCGTCTCCTCGACTTGATTATCGTCTTAAAGATCTAGCGAATTTCTCCCTCTCGAGACAATATTATAGTTAAAATAAATTGTGACAAGACCCTCAGACATGGAAAGTGTTCTCTCCCAACACAGTCCACATTCTGCGAGCAAAGGCCACATCATCCATGACGCCAACCATTTTCTCGTACAACTCAAGAACCCGACAAGACATGGACTGTGTTGGTTTTCAATGCGGGCCGTGTTCCTCTCATGGAAATAATAAAGAAAAATATTAGCTTTAAATATGCCGTGTCGCTCGAAGACACGACCCGTGTTCTTCCCAGAGAAACAACAAAGAAACCCTAGAACAAACCGCTTCAACCCTAACGCGGCCCATGTTCCTAAATCGCGTTAAAGATTAAACTAAACCATATTGGTAACCTGGACCTCATCACCTGGAAACACGGACTGTGGTCCACTGAACACCTTCCACGTCTGGGAACACGGATGCCTCACAACCGGCAACATGGGCCATGTCAATCTTCGACGCGGGTCGTGTTCCCTCACTTGAGATGCCAACATGATTTATTTTGCCCCCTTGTTTTATATGATTTAATTGTATTGATTAATTGAAAATAATTTGATAAATGATGTAGGTTTAGGTGTCTTTAAATGGTAACCTAGCCCAATTAATGATAAATTTAAAAGCTATAATGATTATGATTGAATGAAGAAGATGATCCCTGACTATTGTTTACTAAATTGCGTTCTTTCAAAAATTATTGTCAATTGAATTTCGTTCCTTTGGGAATTATTATTTATGGAGATCAAATTGAGTTAAAAAGGGACCCCACTGCCTAGCTAGTCATATTGGTATTAGAGATAATCTAAATCTTCAATACATTGATAAGACTCATGATTGATTGTAATGATTGTCTTCACTTAAAGCAAGATAAATAGAATAATAAAAGATGTGGCTTGAATATATTGAATGAGAAAGATATAGACATCACCAGAAATGGTGCAACTGATATTCTTGCCAACTATGGACATTGATATTGAAAGATAATATTAAAGGGCAAAGGTAATTGAGATAAGTTAAATTGTTATATTGTTAAAAGTTTTTTTTTACATATTGAGCATCTTATTTATGATCTTTATATTTTGAGGTCACAACTCACAGAAGATTCATCTCCATGTGAATTAAAATATGTAGGC
The DNA here is from genome assembly GCA_001647135.1 of Pontederia paniculata. Lineage (NCBI taxonomy): Eukaryota > Viridiplantae > Streptophyta > Magnoliopsida > Commelinales > Pontederiaceae > Pontederia > Pontederia paniculata. The sequence continues at coordinate 4,249 of LTAE01005807.1, read as the reverse complement.
AATCTAAATGCTTAATAGGTGTCAGTGGGGATGATGATGATGATGATGATGATGATGATGATGATGATGATGATGATGATGATGATGATGATGATGATGATGATGATCGTGATGGTCTGCTCTGCACATGAATTAGGTCTTGATTAAATTCTAAGAATAATATAATAGAGAAAAATGAACTCTGGATTATTAATATTTTATTTTATTTGGTATTTGGTGTTAGTTTTCTATTGAAAATGTTTTAATAGATTTTTAGTTTTCTTATTGGAAAAGAATGTTTTAGTTTAAATTATTGTTTTTAAATGATGTGAGTCATCTGATTGATCAAAGTAAAGTTCATTGAAGTAATTCCGTAGCGTCCTCAATAGCATATTTTTCCAAGTGGTGATATGTGATTTTGGGTGCATTATAGAAGATATTAGAGCCTAACAAGGGACACTTCTTAGCTGTCCCTAAGTCTTTAAAGATCATGTGAAAGAATCACGAACCATCATCGCGCCATCAAGTAAAGTAAAGGTCAGACGAAGGACTTAGTATATATGTTATTTTATAATAGCAATGATATACTTTGTGTATAGATGCATCCATGATGTTCCGCTACTAGGCGAGCTAATCCTCCTCCCTAGAACACTTAGCATCAAATCACACTACAATATTCTCATACCATCTCTTGAAGATCACAATGAATTCTTGAATAGCCTGATGAAGGTAGTTCGAAGGGATCGCCAACATGGGGAATCAAAGGATACCATCGAGAGATCCTTAAGCAACACCCCTTGAGTTCCATGGGACTTAAGACTTCAGGAAGACTGAGAAGATGGAGAAAATCTTCACGAAGATGCAATGTGCTGCGGAGTGAAAGATTGTCTTCGCCATCAATCGCCTTATGAGAGATGCCAAAGACTGATGGAAAGCCACCAAGAGCATCAAATTCGCAACATAGGACATTGTCCCATGGAAGGACTTCAAGGATGTCTTTGAAGGTTGCTATTAATCCCAATATAAAAAAGGCCGAATGCAGGAGGAATTCTTGCAGCTAAAATAAGGGGATATGACGACAGAGCAATACCTAGTCAAGTTCCTACGACTTGAGAGATATTTCACCTTGGACAAAAAATGAAAAATCCAAGACAAAAACATTTGTTAATGGGTTGCATCCTGGATTAAGAACCAAGGTCATGAATGGTAACTTTAAGACCATAGACAATGCCTCAGAAGGGAGCATATGGAATGGGTGAAAAACCAAAAGGAGAGAACCATGGTCCATCCACCAAATCGAGGCAGGTGGGATGATAAGAGACATGCCAAAGCTCCTATTGGGAGAGATAATCATCAAGAGGAGCATCCAAAATCTTATCCACCACATGAAGGGAAACAATCACAACAAGACGACAAAGTGATTTGCCCCCACTACCAAAAGTTTCATATGGGTGAATGTCATCACAAGACAAGTGCGCGTCTTAGCTGCAGGAAGCACAATCATTGTTTAGAGAATGTCCAGACTCAAAGAAGGGGGACCAAGGTGCCCAAGAAGCAAGGGCCCCTCAAATCCTTACCATAGGTAGGGTGTACTGCATGGAGGCCGAACACGAAGGTATGCACCCTGGACCCAATTGATAGCCTTGGGATAGGTTGATTCCTAAGGAGGCTAATAGAAATAATGAAAATTTCAGACACTAAGTTCATAGAACTTCGAAACAAAATCCGTGGACAAATTTATTTTTAAGAAGGTTATGATGTAACACCCCATATTTAGTTAAAAAATAATAAATATATGAAAAGATATGATGAGATAAGAAAATATATAATTTAACTAGGATTAGGAAAAGAATATGTAGGAGTTAAAGTTAAAGTGGTATCCTAATATTTCCTAATCAAATTAATATGCTTACTCCTACCTTAATTTTTAGAGGACTCCTAATCATAATATAAGTTAAACCGTAAAAGGTCATAATCTCACTAAAAGTCCATCTAAGAAGATTTTTCCTTATAAATAGGACCAAATCCCTCCACCTTTTTCACAATTTCTCCTCTCTCTCTCCTCCCTCCTCCCATGTCCTCTCTATTAGGAATTCTTGTCTTCACCCTCGGGATTTGCGCCAGAAGAGGTTGATGAAGGTCGATGACACGTGTTAAGATAGAGAAGACAACAACACATGGAACGAGGAGGACATAACACGAGACACCCATAGGAGATAACTTGCTTTGAGAAAGGTATGTAATTGGGATCATAACTTAAACTCTCAGTATGCAATCGAATTCTAGTTAATATAGGATTGTATCAAAATAATTATCCTATTCTTGGTTTGATTACTGTCTTAAAGATCTAGTGAATTTCTCCCTCATGGGACATGTTTATATTTAAAATAAATTGTGGCAAGACCCTCAGACATGAACCGTGTCCTCTCCCAACACAGTCCGCGTTCCATGGGCGAAGGCCGCATCACCCATGATTCTAGCCATTTCTCGGTGCAACTCAAGAATTCGATAGGGCACAAACCGTGTTGGTTGGAACACGGACCGTGTTCCTCTGAACATATTCCACGTCAAAAAACATGGATGCCTCACAGCCGGCAACACAGGCCGTGTTGATCTTCAATGCAGGTTGTGTTCCCTCACCTGAGATGCCAACATGCTTTATTTCGCCCCCTTGTTTCATATGATTTAATTGTATTGATTGATTGAAAATGATTTGTTGAACGATGTATATTTAGGTGTATTTAAACGATAGCCTAGCCCAATTAATGATAGGACTTAAAAGCTATAATGATAGTGATTGAAATTATGTATGAAGAGGATGACACTCGACTATTGTTTATTGAATTGCGTCCCTTCGAAAACTATTGTTAATTGAATTGCATTCTTTCGGGAACTATTATTTGTGGAGATCAACTTGGGTTAGAATGATAAAAGAGGTGACTTGAATATATTGAATGAGAAAGATACAGAGGTGCAATTGATATTCTTGCCAGATATGGACATTGATATTGAAAGGTAATGTTAAGGCCAAAGGTAATTGAGATAAGTTAAATTGTTATATTGTTAAAAGTTATTTTTTATATATTGAACATATTATTTATAATCTTTACATGTTGAGTGTCACAACTCATTGGAGTTTCATCTTCCTTGTGAATTTAATTTTGTAGGCAATCTAGATGCTTAATAGGTGTCGATGGCGATGATGATGATGATGATGGTGCTCGTGATGGTCTGCTCTGCACATGAATTAGGTCTTAATTAAATTCTGAGTCATATAATAGAGAAAGATGAATTTTGGATTATTAATGTTTTATTTCGATTTAATATTTGGTGTTAGTTGTCTATTTTGAACTATTGCAATAGATTTTTAGTCTTCTTATTGGGAAAGAATGTTTTAGTTTAAATTATTGGTTTTAATGATGTGGGTCATCCTATTGGTCAAAGTAAAGTCCATCGCAATAAGCCCGTTGCGTCTTCAAGTGCACATTTTTCTTGATGGCGGGGTGTGATTTTGGGGTGTTACATTCCTACAGTTGCACCCTCATGCTTTGTGCTCACCATGGATTTTGCAATGCATTCCATGAAAGTTGAAGTCCAATACTTTGTTATCTTATTTTTATTTGCAGCTTTAAATTCAAGACTACTCTTTCAAGAACCATGTAATTTCAAATTTAATAATACTCTTTGAAGAACTAGTGTGCAAGATTTTTTGCTTTTTTGTTATCTTTCGCCTGCTCATTGTTTTCTATTAACCGGACATAAATCAATCTTTACTTTCCTATTCTATTCTCTTTTGCTTTGTTGCTTTTCTTTTTCTGCAACACTTCATGTTGATGAGAACAATCCATTGCAAGTTGTATGTGTATAGCGACACGCAACTCTAAGCAATGTTAGAAGACTAGAATGGAGAAAATGTTTTTCTATATTCATTCTGGTGATATTGTACATCTATATATAGTACATGAAAGGATTAGAAGAATAATCACCAATATCTATCTAATCTAACTAGAGAAGATCATATAATCTAAACTAATCTAGATAATCACAAATCTAGATAATATCAGATCTGGATAACAACAGATCTGGATAATATTAAATCTTTACAAATGATAAGATTAGATTCTCTAACACGCCCCCGCAAACTCAACTTTCTCTGGATCGAAGCCTGAGTTTGTCCCATAAGAACTGAAAGCGAGCACCAGACAGTGGCTTGGTTAGAATATCTGCAAGATTGTCTTTGGAAGAGATAAAGTGAACAACAAGACGACGA